>JAYMSW010000116.1:0-30157 GCA_036897725.1 Erodium texanum
TCCTGCCAGTTGCGGTTCTTCTCCCGCTCCTGCTTTCTTGCGCAGCAAGCAACCACGAAGATGTTCATCTTCCCCATCCACGCCCATCGAAGAGCTGAGTGCAATGCCGGATATTACCACCTCCACCATTCTTGTGCTGCAAGGTAAGTAACTCAAATATGTTACCGTATCTTTCTTAATAACCTTAATTGAGTTCCACTGTTGTTTAGTGTTTATGGTTACATTTTAGGGTTACATTTTAGGGTTATTGGGTCGACATGTAAATTAGGTTACATTTTGAATTTAAATTGGATTCTACTGTTCTTAATTTCAGAATGGCAGAAAATATAGCCAAGATGTTACTTAATTGAGTTCTACTGTTTAGGTTTACATTTTAGGGTTATAGGTCGACATGTGACATATTGCTCAAATATGGATTTTGTGTTCTATTCTAATTTGTTGTGGAAATTAAACGATTTTTTTTTTTTACTTGTTAAATACTAGTATGGTGCATCGGACGATGTGCAGCACGGGAATGGTAACTCCAAACCCTGCAGCACGAGCATGGGAAGATGGTAGTATCCGGCCTTGTGCCCCAGCTCTTTGATGGACATGGCTGTGGAAGATGAATGAGCTTCATGGTTGCTTGTTGCGGAAGAGAGCATCAGCGGGAGAAGAACAGCAACTAGAAGGATAGCAACGGCAACTTTTGGTGATTTTGTGCCGTTGCTCTGTTTTCTTCTCCTACTTGACGAAATAGAAACTGTAGATAGGGCTATATACAGTATTAGGTTTCTTGTAAATATCAAAATTGGAAAGAAAACTAAAATGCTAATAATTAATGAAAGTTTAATTATTATTTTTCCGAGATCAATCATTTGGGGTGAATACTTTACCTTTAATTAATTAATTTATTTCATGCATGCAACGATCTTCGATTTCATAATAAACATTTGAGTTTTTTTTTTTTGAATTATAATAATCAAATTGATAATTTTTTTTATCAAACATAATTTAATATTTGTTGCTTAACAAATACTATTTTAATCCGCTTAGTTTGATCTTGTGGGTAAAGGTCGAATCCCAAAGTAGAGACAAGGTGTGTGCATATGTGTATACATGAATACAACGGAAAGAAAACCCTAGTATTTGCATATTGTAATTATTATATGGTACATTTGTTGTGTTAGTGTGTAATAAGTACCCAAATTTGTTAGTAAGTTGTTCGAAAAAAGTTGTTAAACCGTGTCCATATTATGTTTATTCATATGATGCTTGTAAAACTGTTGTTTCTACGAAACTTTGAGTTTGTAATATCACTATACGATCAAAGTCGATATATATATGTTAACATTTGTCTTTTAAAAATATTATGTTATCTTTTAGATAACTTATGCATATTACTAGTACAAGTGTACAACACCAACAGTGTTACCGAACAAGCCCTTTAAAATAAATAAGTAGAGACCATGTGAACCGAACATTTTTTTCCATGTGGCAGAGGAAGAGTATCACAACTTAGGGGCACTGAAGTAATTAAAGTGCAACCTAATTGAAAAAGGAGGCCCTATAGAAATGGCACCATCATCAAACAAGTTCAAAAAATTCAAACGCCAAACCAAACGGTCAATAAGTTTGAATTCACTCTCATCTTGACCGTTGATCCAAAACCCCAGCACGATCTCGTTCGTTCCAATTAGGACAATGAATATTTATGGATGTTATTGATTGAGTGGTTCAAAAGTTACATATAATTGAAGTTACATATTATCACCTAAATTAATATTGTCTTAAATAAACGTGTAAGTTTCAAACTCTTTCATTTATATGCCTCTCTTAAAACACCATATAAGAATCGAATCTCTAACCACATCATTCATTTTGACCACAAAAATGAGGAGGGTCAATGTTTTGCTTTTGTTTGGAGCGACCACCGTATGTGCATTGCTTGTGGGTGTCTATGCGGAGACCAAGAACGATGTCAGACCCAAGGCAAGAACTTAACTGTTAGAATATAAAAATACAATTGAATAGTTGAGTTAGTTATTTAATATAGTTTCCCAGACAGGGGTTTGAATCCTACTATCTACAAAGTATTTATTATTTATCTAATTTTTCTTGAACAGACATCTTATTATCTCTTCTCTGTTCTTAAATTTCACATTCAAATCCGAAAATGGATTTATCCGTAAAAGCTTTTAGTTGAATTGATTCTCTAATATTAACTTTGATTATTTTGACACATCAACAGCTTTTAATTTGCCATTTTTATGTCTTCAATGCAGCCTCGGATCATTTGGCTGTATGGTTCAAGAAAGTACCCTGACACTTATCCTTTGGAATTGCTGGCAAAGGTTGTTAAAGGAAGGTATGTATTTTTCAAGTTACTTTTTTTTTTTCATGATGATTTTCAAGATAGCAATCCAGCTGAAGTACTAGAAATTTCCGTTTTTCTTTTTTTTTGAAAGAAAAACTTCCGTATTTGATTGACGAGAAATGTGGTTTTTTTATTGGATGACATGTTCCAACAGGAATGCTAAGGAAGCAGTGCCGACCCCATTATTTCTGAATACGACTTTTGCGGCAGAACTCACTTCGAGTGAGGTGGAAGAACTGAAAAGTAAGTCTACATGTACCTATAAAAGTCGCACACAATTTCTCTTATAATATCACGTATGAATAATTCTTGGTCATAAAATCAAGGGAGGATGACAGAAAATAATTGTCTCGTATTTTAAAGTTATAATATATTGGTATTGTAAACTTAGATTTATAGCAGGTTGGTATCGTGAATTTAGATTTATAACGGGTTGATATAATGAACGTATTTTTAAGTACATCATTAACTACGGAGTTAAAAAGATAATAAAAAGACATTATTACTACTAACTTGTGTATGTAACATTGACTTGAACGAAGGTAATTTGAGAATTTTCAAGTATGTAATACACTTGAAAATAAGTTCATGGTACTAAGATGCTACAAAATTAAACTTACGATACCAATCTATCATAATTTCAAGATACATGATAATTTTCTAACATTATCCCTCAAATCAAATGCAGAGTTGCCCGAAGTGAGAAGTGTTGGTCCTTTTTTCCATATAAAATAATTTTCGATTCCAACAAAAAAGGAGAAGCTTATGTAACCGAAGGACATCGGACTCACAGAAATCATCCTCAAATGGTGGCAAAGTTGTAATTCGTTCCACGAATAAATATTTAATAAATCAACAAACGGTTACCAAGTTTTTATTTATTTATTTATAATTTAAGTTTTTTTTATGTCAATGAAGAACAGTGGATAAGATAATTAATATCAATATGATGCGTTCAGATATTTAATAGAATGAGATAGTTAAAATCAATATGATGTGTTTAGATATTTAATAATCGACATTTGTATAATTGAAGCAGATCAGAAATGCAAGTCGTTTATATATTATCTCTCTTACATATTCCTGTGAATTAAACTATATTATGTTTCTTAGACTATTTTTAATGCTTTCTTAGAAAATTTTTTTAGAGCATGTTTAGAAGAGCTCTCGTTCTTTTCTCTACCTTCGACGGTAGCTACTTAGAGAACCTTAACCATAATCAAGAGTTTTTTCGATTAATTCAAGAGAGGGGACTTTTTTTATTATTATTTTAATACGGTTTTTAAACTTAAAGTATGTAATTAATATCAATCTCATATACGTTCAAAGTCGGCAGTGTATCATTTACCTTTATAAAAAAAACTATTATTTTAACATTCGATAATTTTTACGTTTTTTTTAAATGATAACTTTTATGTATTACTGATACAACACTATCAAAATAAAGGAGCAACTTCAATTACACACCCACTTTGACCTTTCATTGCAAGAACAAATAACCTTTCGTGCTACAAACATACCGTCACCTAGGGATGAATAACAGTCGGTTTGGTTGGGTTTTTTCCGGTTCCAAAATCCAAATTCGGTTTTGTGATAAAAACCGAGGAAAACAAATAAAAAAATAATCACACCCCCTCCCCCAAATGTTATTAAAAAAAATCACAAATGCAATATAAACTAACTAAGTTCCAATCAAGTTAAGTAACTAAGATCGAATTTCGTTTAAAAATGAATATAATTTAAAAGAAATAAGTTTAATGATAATTAACATGGTTTAACACAAATGAAATGGGCCGTAACTAAAAATTGTCAAAATTTTGCCCAATTTTTATATGATTGCCGGTTTTTGTTTTTTCCGGCCGGTTATCAGTCTATAAAAAAAATGACCAAAAGACCATCGTTTTTTTTTATTTACGAATTTTACAGTTTTGGATTATTTGGGTTCGACGGGTTTTTTCGGTTTGACTGTTTTTTTCACTCACCCCTGTTGTCACCTTTTATAAACTAGCAAAAAAAAAAAACCACGATTTCTGTTGATTTAAATGAAAAAGGGTTAAAAAAAAAATTCAAAAACATTCAAAATACCCTTCTAAACCCTGGTGGTGGTGAAAGCGGCAGCAACGGTGACGACCTCCTGGCTTCTCCTCGGTTGATCTTAGGCTCAAGGATGAAATTGGAAGGCATGGCTTTTCATTCGGCATGTATTCCTTCGATCACTGTGGATTTGTCCATCCTTTTGTTCCATGCAGAATTTTAAGAATAAAGCTAAAACATCTGAGTCAAAATAATTTTTTTCGGAAGTAAAAATATACTGTAGAAGATATTCGAGTCTTTGTTTTTTATACAAGACCCAAACATATAAAAAAAGAATAGCATGTTATAAATTCAAAATAATAATAATAATATGTTTTGAACAAATTTGCAGGGTAACTGAATACAAAATAAATAAAATAATATTAACTTGTAACTAATGCATAGAAGATGAGGTAATTGAATAATTTTCTTTTAAAAAATAATAACATTCGAGTCTTTGTTTTTTTATACAAGACCCGAACATAGAAACTTTATACATATATTTCATCTCTTTGTAAAGTGATTAAAGTCCTTATTTTCTGAACTTATGGGTAATGAATATTTTTACGGAGGTTATAGATCGAGTCATTGAAAAGTTACTTATCATCTCCTAAATTAATATAGTCTTAAATAAACGTATAAGTTTCGAACTCTCTTAAAACACCCTATAAGAATCAAATCTCTCTGACACAAAAATGAAGTGTCAATGTTTTGGTTTTGTTTGGAGTGGCCGCCATATATGCACTGTATGTGGGTGTCTCTGCGAGGCCAAGAATGATGTCAAAACCAAGGCAAGAACTTAACTCTGGTTATTTTGGCACATCCTATATATAATTTTATTGTCGAGCAGCCTTTAATTTGCCATTTTCATATCTTAAATGCAGATTTGGTTCGTTTGGCTGCACGGTTTAAAAAAGTATCCTGACAATTATCCTTTGGAATTGCTGGCAAAAGTTGCCAAAGAAAGGTATGCAGTCGTAAAGTTACCTTTTTTTTTTATGATGATTTTCAAGACAAGCATATCAATCATTATATCATTCTAGAGACATGATAGAAAATAAATGTAGGCCACGAAATTATTTAGTGATTATCGCTTACAATATATAACAGTATACTGTATCGGGTTAGTGGTCAACAACAATTGACCACCAACAGTTTTCACTTGAGCGACATAACGCTATATATACATAGCCCACCGACATAACTATTGTGTCTCTTATGATAAACTACTTGCCTGAGATGTATATTCTTTCTCCTAAGATGAACTTCTTGCCTGACATACCTATTGCGTCGCCAAAGAAATTCCTTACCCGACTAACTATTGTGTCGCTGAAGAAATTACTTGTCTGACATTATTTTGTTGTTATGCCTGTCAAGTACTTGCCGACATGGCTTGCCCGACGTTTTTTGGGTGACATTGCAGATGTCGTCCAGGTACTTAGGCGACGTAACTGTCCACCAACCCAACATAACTGTTATGGCGTGCAAGAAGTAATTTTCACTGGTGATATAACTATTGAGCGTGCAAGGAAATAACATTACAGACTTGGCGGGGATAACAATTCTCACAGTCAACTTTGAATGAGCATAACTCGCATACCGCTTAACAACCATACTAGACTTGACAACACAATAAATGCACATCTAAGTCAGAAGCAGCTCACACTTTATTTGTACCCACTAGGATTCGAACCCGGATGGCTAGGGCAACGCCAACAGTGGGAAAGCATGGCACAAGTGTTGGCTATGTCACATCAGCGTGTGTGGGGTCATGTGGCAGTGGTAGCATTGGTGTTAGCCTTGGGGAATGTTAATACACCGGCGGCTTGTCATCCGTGCTATCCCTTTATTTAATATTTTTTATCGATAAAAAATAAAAAAGGTAGAGAGATAAAGAGAGAGGATAGGGAGAAGAAAAGAGAAGAGAGAGGTGAGGGCTCATCACCGGCGCTGACAATGATATTAGTTTCATTACTGACGTTGGGCCAGAGTTGAGCCAGCGTCGGTGCTAGCCGATGCCAACCTAGGGCTGGCTGTACTGCTGGCTGGCTAGCGCCGGTGCTAACTAGCACCGACTGTTAGTCTTGCTCTAAGAGAAGAAACAACTCTCTTAACCATTAGTTAAGGAACCATGGGCGACCCCATTATTTATGAATACGACTTCTGCAGCAGAACTCACTTCGAGTGAGGCCGCAGAACTGAGAAGTAAGACTACATGTACCTATAAGAGTCGCACACAATTTCTCTTATAATCTCACATGAATAATCCATGGTTACAAAATCAAATGCAGGGTTGGCTGAAGTGAGAAGTGTTAATCCTCCCTACTTTTATAGATAATTATCGATTCCAAAAAAGAGAAGCATATGTAACTGAAGGCCATCGGACCAACGAGGCATCCTTAAAAGATGGCAAAGAAGTTGTAATACGTTCCACGAATAAATATTTTAATAAATCATCAAATAATTACCAAGTTATTTATTTACAATTTAAGTTTTATTATTTATTATGTCAATGAAGAACGATGAGTAAGATAATTAAAATCAATATAATAAAGTGAAAATGACATAATTTAACAACCACCTAGGGTCATAGAGATAAGGGATAAATATATAAAACACTGGTGTGCTTAACCTATTTTACAAAAACTAACTGTGTTTTATTGAGTCTGCAAAAAACATCGTTGAAGAATTTTTCCGTCTGTAAATTGATTAATACCGTAAATTTTCTTATGAAATGACCATTCTGCCCCTCCTGATTTAAGGGTATGGTAGTTTAGGGTCTGTTCGGGGAAAATGACAGTTTTAGGGTTCTATATGAGGAGAGGGTAGTTTAGGGTTTGTTATGTAAGGTTTGAATAGTTTAGGGTTTAGTTTGGGGGAAGGGTACTTTAAGGTTTTCAAAAAATATAGGTTGTATGTGCAACTCATGTAACCTAAAAAAAGTGTAAAATTTAACGGATTGTAAATGAAAAATTATTCACCGGTATATTTTACGGACCACCTAAAATGAGCGATACTACTTGTACATATATGTTTAGGGACCGTTACTTTATAAAATTAATCCTAAAGATAAGGTGCTCTCAACCGTTCATCTGCTCCAAGCTTATACTCAGCAATAGCCATCTTAAGGTTGAACACCTTGACTCAGCAGCAGAAGCTGAGCCTAAAAGGATATTGGAAAGTAACATTTCAGATTAGATTTTCCACATAGAAAGATTAAAATTTACAAGAAAATACTGAATTACCAACTCATTTTTGTAATAAATTTCCCATTCTCACATTTTGATCTCACACATAAACATACAAGGAAGTGAAGTTAACCTGCAAACAACTATTACTAACCTTTCTAGCAAATAAGTGTCTAAATGATTCTAATTGAACTTATGGACCAAATTCCACACCAAACATTTATTTGAAATCAAGCCTAAACTACATGCTCAACAAGTTAACTCAATGAACAAAATCTGAGTTATTCCAATATTCCACCTCAAATCACAATTACATACAAACAAACAATTTACCATGACATGTCAATTTGGCAGGATTTTACTTTTATATATATATATATAAGTGAAAGATTTTATTTACATAAATGATATTTTGTTTGTTATTATCAATCTTAATCTTTAAATTGATGAAATAAATGGTAGAGATTAAACAATTGATTTATATTTTAAGTTATGTTTGTACATGATCTATTACCAAATTAAAATGCTAACAATACAATTTGATTTTTTATGAAAAATTAATTAATTATTTTCAAGATTTGTTATCGAATGATGGGTTGGTTGCCTTGTTAGTATGATTGCTCAGATTTGTTAGCAAGTTATTCTAATTTAGTTGTTAAAGAGTCTATGAGCTATGTTTATAATAAACTTAAAGTATGTAATATCAATGTCACATACGTTCAAAGTCGATACGATACACATAAGTGTAATATATACCTTTCAAAAAAAAAATTATTTTAACTTTTATATAATTTATACATATTACTAATACAATACTAATAGTGTTAAACAAGTCCTTTAAAAATAAATAAGTAGAGACCATGTGAACGGAACATTTTTTCACGTGGCAGAGTATCACAACTTAGGGGCATTAAAGTAATTAAGTACAATATAATTGAAAAAAGGAGGCCCTGTAGACATGGCTCCATCAACACAAGTTCAAAAAATTCAAACGCGAAACCAAACGGTCAGTAAATTTGAATTCAGGCTCATCCTGACCGTTGATCCAAAACCCCAGCACAATCTCGCTCGATCCCAAATATCCTCCTCACCTCCCCCGCAAAACATCAAGACTTCTACTTTTCGCTCCGACTCAGCACTCGCACATTTCATTTTCTCTCCTCCCAAACACCCCTCAATTTCACTCCCTCAGATCTTGCTTCAGCTGCCTCCGATTTTCCCCAATTCTCACCACCGTTCTGCTCCAAAACCCTAGCTCCTCTTCCACTTCGTCTGGTTCTTTGATTTTTCGAAATTGACGCAACCTTTCAGCTCCTGTAATGCCGTTCATCTCCGACACGGCGAGCGCCATAAAGAGCAGGTTCGGATTCTCGAGTCAGTCTTCGGAGCCCGTGCCTCTCGTCCAGAACACTCCGGATCTCTTAAAGTCCACGAAGAAGAATCTCGCTCACCAGTTGGTCTCGGCGTCTTCAATTCGGAGCATGGGCGAGTGGGATGAGGATTTAGGGGACGGTGCCGGGACCTCGAGCCAAAGCTTCGAGCTCCGGGAAGATCCATCGTTTTGGAAGGATCACAACGTTCAGGTACTGGATTATTGCGATTTTATCGGTTCTGTTTGCTCGTCGGACACAGTAAAATTGTGCTGAACTGTAGTTCTTTCTTGCAAACCAGAAGTTTCAATTGCTTTTTTCTGTGATTTTTACTTGATTGTGTGTGAATTGTAGGTCATAATTAGGATTCGACCTCTCAGTAGTTCAGAAATATCCACCCAAGGATATAGCAAATGTGTTAGGCAGGAGAGCTCTCAGACCGTCACTTGGACTGGTCCTCCTCCATCACGCTTCACCTTTGACCATGTCGCAGACGAGAATGTCAGCCAGGTAAATTCTCTTTCAGATATATACGTGTTTATGTACTAGTGTTGCAGTATTATTGACTTTATTTTAATATTGCATCAGGAGAAACTATTCAAAGTGGCTGGGGTTCCAATGGTAGAGAATTGTGTCCAAGGCTACAACAGCTGCATGTTTGCATATGGCCAAGTGAGTCTCCTACTGTTGTCATCCTCTACTCTAACTTTTTACCGTTTTACACAACTCAGAACATGTTTAGTTTAGGTTGAATTTCTTGCTTTTTGTTCTTATTTTATGTTTGCAATGGAGAACGGCAGAGGAAATATGAGGTCACACACATTTAAAATGAGGTGGTAATTATTTGTTGTGCATATTGTTGGCCGATTTTGTTGTTGGGAGGTTCAAGGCTTTCAAATTCATTGGAATTGGATGTCAAGCCATCTAATATTGTTTTGGCCGCAATTTGGTATAGTATCGCTGTTTCTGAACTACAATGTTTTGCTTGCAGACGGGAAGTGGAAAAACTCACACAATGCTTGGAGACATTGAAGGAGGCACTCGAAGGCACAGTGTCAATTGTGGGATGACACCAAGAGTTTTTGAATATTTGTTCTCAAGAATCCAAAAGGTTCATCTCTATTCTGTTCAATCATAAAATCATGTAAATATGACAATGAAGTGCTTGTACTAGTACCTTAAATTATTCTTGCTCTTAATTTATCTGAGGCATCCATTTTATAGGTAAGAAATGATTTTCACAGTGAGAAGCATCAATAAGGAATAGGAATTTTAAAGATCATTTTCAGCATACATTTTTGGGTTCTTCAATAATCTGGTAAATGCAGAAGGCATAATTTTTTGATTAGACTACACATTCCTATAAGTTTCGTTGAAGTTGTCACACTGGTTTGGGTATGTAACTGTCTCCTAGAGTCCACGGCATATCCTCTGGTGCCCCAGTGTGCAAGATACTTGCAAGGCCAGCACGTGAGGGAGACTGTTTAAGGTGTTCCACATCAAAATCCTGTGGATTAAATGATCATAAGCCTCCACCCATCAGCTTCAGCTTTTGGATTGGATCAGGCTTTATTGAACATATCTATCTTCCAGTAGTATAAGACTATAGCTATTAGCAAATAAATGACGTTTATATGTACAAGGTTTGTTTGATTCTATGTTGACATGCTGTATAATGTAGGTAATCAAATTAAAACCAATCTCCCTTTCTAAATCTTTTTATTTATTTATTTATTTATTTATGATTTTCATGCTTTAATAATTTAATTGACATTATCACTTATTTTATTCTTTCTGTTGCAAGATCTATATAAGCAATCTTTGATGATTACTTGTGTGGCAGGAAAAAGAGGCTCCGCAAGAAGAAAAAAAGAGAATTATTTGTAAATGCTCATTTCTGGAGATATACAATGAACATATTCTTGATCTTTTGGAGCCTTCTACCAACAATTTGCAGGTCATATTTTGAAAGCACTTCTAGTGTAGATTTTTTACATCTGTCTGACTACGCCCTATAGAAGAAACATAGTTGTAGCTTCACTACGCTTTGATGTTTATATGTTAGTTTATATGTTACCAAGAACCACACTATGCCATATGGCCTTGTGGTTACTTAGATGCAATTTCTTTGGATCACTAGATAGTGAATTTGTTTGGCGTGCATGTTACAGATAAGAGAAGACATTAAAAAGGGCATTCATGTGGAGAACCTTAAGGAGATTGAAGTCACGAGTGCTCGAGATGTGATGCAACAACTTATTCAAGTGAATCCCTATCTTGATGCATTTATTTCAATTGTGGATTTTTAACAATGTCTAATAGTTGCTGGAGTTTTTTTTTATAGCATTCTGTTTTATGGTCTGCATTTTTTTTTCCTTTTTGCTTATGCAGCATAAATGTAAGTGTTCTAGAAATTGTAGTTTGTCAATCTACTCCTGTTCTTATGGCCCCAACTGAAGTTGAGGGTTAGATAGAGGTGTGCTTAAATTTAATTCTTAAGATCAGTTATTCCAGTTGAGGATAGTTAGAATCTGAATTTAAATAAGACAATTTCTAAATTCTAATTCATACATTGATGTGTTAGATGCACTGTGAAATATCTTTGAGAACTGTGTACTGTTGATTATAGTTTACAAGTAATGTTGTTCCTCGTGTCTTTTTTGTAGTCAACTGTCACTACAAATATTTATCTGTCTGTGACTTTTCAAATATTGTCTTGCTCTTACTGAATATGATAGTAATAATCCATGTTAATATACTATTGGTTCAAGTTTCCATGGCCCAATGTTCTAAAACTCGGGAGATCTCGAGAAACTCGGTTAAAACTCGGCCAACTCTGTCAAATATCGGTCAACGGGGCAAATTTGGGTTGACTCTCTCAAAATTTTGAAACCCTGCTAGTTTTGTAACCCCATTTCTCCTGTAAATTGGTGGCAAAAGACATCTCGTTGATCATTTGTCCTCATCTAAAGCAAAAATCTCTCTTTAGTCCAAAATTAATCCTTCTTAATGCATCAATATATTAAAATATGCATTATATATTGAAAATTTTAATATATATTAATGTATATTAATATTTTAATACAAAACAAGTTTTCCCGAGATCTCCCCAGACAACCTCGCCGAGTTTTAGAACCTTGCCATGGCCAACTTCTTTGACATTTCATTTGCCAATTTCTTTTTAATAATGTAAACTAGTGCAGTTCTTTCATTCTCTTCTTTGATGATCTTTCATGTAAGTAATGTTATGTACATGTGTTGTCAGGGGGCATCAAACAGAAAGGTTGCTGCTACTAATATGAATCGGGCCAGCAGTCGCTCTCATAGTGTATTTACATGTATCATCGAGAGTAAGGTCAGTAATTTATTTGGTTATTTTTCTTTTCCGGTATAATTATAATATTTTCTAACCAAGTGTTCATTTTTAGTGGGAATCTCAAGGAGTAAGTCACCACCGGTTTGCTCGGCTTAATCTAGTCGACTTAGCAGGATCTGAGAGGTAAAATATTTGAAATGAAGAATATCATGATAACTGCAGAAAGTTTAAGAATTTAACTAATTTCCTTTGACTGTCGTGGACGTGATTTATTATAGACAGAAAAGTTCTGGTGCTGAAGGAGACCGTCTCAAGGAAGCTACAAACATAAACAAGTCACTTTCGACATTGGGGTCCGTTATATCCCTTCCATTCTGTATATTGTGTTTCATTAGTGAAAATCATCCCGTGGCTCTACTTTTATGTTAAGAGTAGCTGTCAGATATTGGAGATATTTAAAAAAAATGAATTATTCATCTGCAGCCTTGTAATTATGAACCTTGTGAATATATCAAATGGGAAATCACAGCATGTGCCTTATCGGGACTCAAAGCTTACTTTTTTGCTTCAGGTAAAATATATTCAATTTGTGTCCTGTTTTTTTTTATATCATCTGAAAAATCTTGCCATCAGATATAATCTTGTCTAATAAGTTCTTTGTTATAATATTTTCAGGACTCACTGGGAGGGAACTCAAAAACGATTATAATTGCAAACATTAGTCCAGCTAATAGGTCAGTGATAGTTTTTCATTGTACTGATTCCATATTCCCATGTTTTCAAAATTTAATAGTATTGCCCCATAACGTTTCTTTTATGTGGTGGTCTATGGAATTCTAACTTTTAATTCCTTATTACTTGCATTGCATATTCTCATTATGGATATTTATAACACTTTATTAAAAAATTACATGTGATAAGTTTTTGGTTATTGCAGCTGTTTGTTGGAGACACTTAGCACTTTGAAATTTGCACAACGTGCTAAATTTATAAAGAACAATGTGAGTAAATTTATACAGAATGACGTGCTATATTCATAAAGTTGTTAGAGGTTTATGTTTTTAGCTTCTATATGTCATCGCTTATACATATTTATTTTAGGCAATCGTGAACGAAGATGCTTCTGGAGATGTAATTGCCATGCGGATGCAAATTCAACAACTTAAGGTACGTTTGACTGAATATTATATCTAGATGACACTTGACTTCAAAATATGAATGTTGTATCCCTTGATTTCCACCAAAGGTAGATTGAGTATTGTCATTTTTTTTCTTCTTACTGTTGAAGTTATCCCACATTGGAAATGACTTCTTGCTATAGTACTTAGGCCCTCCCTTTACCTTAATAGATTAAGCTTTTTGGGCTGGAGTAAGTTTAACACTTGCGCAATATATGTATTTTTGCAGAAAGAAGTATCCCGGCTTCGTAGTTTAGGGAATGGAGGGGGATTTGATAATCAGGACAATGATGCTTTGACAGTAAACTTTCCTGGTTCACCAGGATCCTCTAAGTGGGAAGGGCTTTTTGGATCATTTAGCCCCCTTGCAACTGCTAAGAAGACATCGCAGGTATCTGTTATCTATTTTCTGAACTTCGTAATTTATATGGTCTGAAAATGTAAATCACTGACTTTTTTGTTGAATATCAGAAAAAAGACTATGAAGTTGCCCTTGTTGGGGCTTTCAGGAGGGAAAAGGACAAGGACCTGGCATTGCAGGCGCTGACTGCTGAAGTTCAAGGAGCCATGCAACTGGTATATTCAAATTACTTGCTTAGTCTAAATGGTTTTTTTTTTAATATTCTCCTACCTGAAACTGTGATGACCTCTCTGAAATAGGCCAAACAAAGAGAAGATGAGAATCAAGGTCTAAAAATGAGGCTACGGTTCCGAGAAGCAGCAATCAAAAGGCTGGAGGCAGTTGCCTCTGGAAAGATCTCGGCTGAGACACATCTGCTGAAGGAGAAAGAGGAACATCTGAAGGAAATCGAAGTTCTTAAAACTCAGGTTGATCGGAACCACGAAGTAACAAGATTTGCTATGGAAAATCTTAGGCTCAATGAAGAAATTCGAAGGTATCCCTTTGATCACTGTGCATTTGTCATCCTTTTATTCCATGCAGAATTTTAACATTAAAGCTAAAACATCTGAGCCAAATGTTTTTTGAAAGTAAAATATACTGTTAGAAGGTATTCTTTAGATAATTTTTTTTTTGCTCAATTATCGGCTACTTTGAATTAAATCATATTTATCCTCTAAACCCTCAGGCTAAAGTCATTTTGCGAGCAAGGTGAACGGGAGACGATGAGTGAACAGATCAGTGTGCTACACAACATGGTGTGTAATAGTTCCTTTTCAGTAGTTGCTGCCCTTGATGTTTCATTTCTGATATTAATTTCTGACTTTTGATAATATGTTTTGAACAAATTTGCAGTTGGTAGAAGCACTTGACTGGAAACTAATGCATGAATCTGATCCCACAGCAATTCAGGTTTTTCATATGCTTCAGTCATGAAACTTGAAAGTTAATATTTAGGTTGATTTCTGCAAGTTTTTGTAGTTACCTAAATGGGTAAATCTGAATTTTGTAAACTGTAGAAATCTAATTCAGCCGGCCAAGCTCAAGGTGATCAGAATCTATTGGGTACTAGCCAGGTTAGTTCCACACGTCAATGATAATTATCTGAACAAGATACTCTTCACATAAGCCGTTCTTCATTTAAATCAACAAAGTGCATTCCTCTTGCCTTTTGTCATTGTCTTCATAGAACTCTTACCACATCTATTTTTTATGCAGGAGCCTGGAACACCCTGGCGCTCTTCAATTGAAGGGGAGAATGAATTCCTCCGTTTGCAGGTAGCTTGAAAGTTTTTTTTTTGTATCTTGATGTAAATGCTGTTTGTTTCCCATAAACTGATAGAATATTTTGTCACAGGCAATTCAAAATCAATCAGAAATGGACTCACTCCACAGGAAACTAAACAATTGCCTTGAAGAGAAAGAAAAGTTAGAAAGGTTTTGGATTCTCTCTTCTTGATTTTGACATGATATATGTGCCCTTAAAACTAGAGTTGTACCTCTTAACTATACAATATGTAATTAATGCGGACTGGTATTTTATTGCATTTAAGTGATGATTAAACAGAAATTAATGAATTTTGCTCTTTCTTATTGAAAATATTAATGCTCACATCCTGACCTCCTTTGTTTTACTAAATCCGACAGGCGCGTGAATGAGTTGGCAAAGGAGCTTGAGGCTGAGAGATCTTCCAGAGGGACAAAAGAAGGAACCCAGGAAATGAGTTTGCCAACAGGTGCTCCAATTATCAATTTTGATGATCAAATGGAGATAAAAACTATGGTTGACGCCATAGCCTCTGCAAGTGAAAGAGAAGCCGAAGCTCATGAGAGAGCTATCATCTTAGCCAAAGAAAATGATGAATTGCGGACAAAATTCATGGTATTACTTGAGGACAACAACAAGCTAATTGAATTGTACGAACAGGCAGCTGCAGAAAGTAAGCACAACAATGCAAGCAAAGACAAGATTGCCCAGCTGGAGACTGAAGCCTGTCGATCAAGTGAACTTGCTGAAGGAAAAGAGAGTGAGACAAAGAAAATGGTTCAGAACTTGGAGCATCAGCTCATGGAAATGAACGAAGAAAATGAGAAGTTGATGGGATTGTATGAGAAAGCAATGCATGAGAGGGATGAATTTAAACGAATTCTATCTTCCAATGGAGAGGGAGGAGTTCTTCAAACCAGAGGACAATTTGATTGCCCAGAAAAGCTTGTTGAAGTTGATGATGGGCAAAGGGTTGATGAGCTTGATACAGTTGTTGCTGATGAAGCCAAAGATGCAATGGACGATGATGGAGTTATTTCCGACATGGAAACAGATGAACCAAATATCACTGCTGCAATTGTCCCTGAAGATTTGAATTTGGCTAGAAAGAAGCTGGAAAAGGCACAAGAAGTACTTTCAGATTCAGCAAGAACTGTCTCTTTATTTGGCTCACTTGAGAAAGCAATTATTGATGTTGACAAAGTTACAAAAGAAATTGAAGCAATGGCGAACGGAATCCAAATCAAACAGCAGCAACTTGAGTCCCTTAAACTCCAATCTTCGGAATTGTGTGAAAGAAGCTCTCTTGTGGACAAGAAGCTTTTTGCTCTCAAGTACTCATTATCAAACTTCTCTTCATCGGTTCTTTACTTTGAACAGCGAGAAACTAGAGCAAGGGCAAGAGTGAGTCATGCCATGTCCAACCTGAACCAGAAGAAAGAAGAATTGGCTCGTCTTCAAGCCAACAAAGATGAAACCGAGGCATCACAGAAGAAGGTTCAACAATCTGAAGTTGAACTGAGGAACAACCTCGTTACTTTGAAGACCAAATTCGAGGAAGAGAACAAAAGGCAAGAAAATGACAAGGTTCTCTTTGCAATTGACAACGTTGAGAAAGTGGACCCCGTGCAGAGGAGTTGGAATTTGGGCGGCAAAGCAACTGAGCTACTGAAGTCCGAGGAAGAGAAGACCAAGCTGCAAGGAGAAATGAAAATGGTGAGAGAGAAAATCGGAGTTGCAAAAAGAGAGTATGAAGATTTGGACCGGAAATTAGGAAAGATAAAGGGCGAGATACAGGTTGTTCAAAAGGAGATCCAGAAAGGTTCACAGGCTGTGGAGGAGACAGAGCTTGCCCTCAAGAATGTTCTACAAGAAAAGGAGATGCTCATTGAAGTAAAAGAGGATGGGAAGAACGAGATCGAGACCATGATTCTTGAATACCAACAGCAAGTGTTTGAATCCGATTTGAAGGAGGAAGAGAAGAAGATGTTAGAGGAAGAGCTGGTTCATGAATTGAAAAGAGTTGAAGAATTGCAGAAAGTGAGAGCTGAAGCTACGGAGAAGATGACCCAACTGTTAGAAGAAGGAAGGTGCAGCTCGAGTTTCTTATCGGAAAAAATGGTGGAAGAGCTGAAAAGTGTTAATGCATCTGTTCTGGAGGCAAAGACGTTGTTACTTGGGGAAGTCAATTAGATGTATAGACAGTTAAGGCATTGTTTGTTAACTGGTTATGTGCAACTTCATTTCCGAGAAGAAGCTATGATGAAAATACAGGTCTTCTGTAACTGATGCTTATTATGATCTATTTCTCAATGATTCTTATCCATATTAGATTTCAGAGTGCCCCCTTGTTTATAAGTAAAAAAGAAAATAATGAATCTTGTTCATGAACTAGTCTTGCGTACAAAACACTTCTTTTGGTTAAAACTAATTTCGCCGAAACATATATACAGCATATTGTATTAGAACCGTTAAAACCTATATGAATGTACACCATATATTATGGGGTTAAGTTCACTTTTTAACGTCAAAATATATATGTTCAAAAAGTATCGTTCATTTTAGGTGGTAAGAAACATGTACCGGTAAAGAATTTTTCTGTTTGTAATCCGTTAAATTTAACAGTTTTCAGACCAATATTTATTGAAATCCCTAAAATACCATTCTCCGAAAGTAAACCCTACACTACTCTGCCCCTAAATATGAACCCTAAAACTACCATCTTCCTCGAAACAAACCCTACCTTAAATCGGGGGAGGGGGCAGAATGGTCATTTTATAAAAAAAAAACTAACAGTGTTAATCAGTTTACAGGCATTTGCAATATATGAACGGTGTTTTTGCAGACCCAGTAGTTCACCGTTGGTTTATATAGTTTTCCCATATTATATTTTCAACGGGTTTCAACACGTGTTATAGATTCTAACCCAGTTTGCTTCCTACTCTCGCCTGTTGGGTCTAATTGTTCCGGGATCACTTTTAGGGCTGATCCACTATCGGCTTCCGGTATGTGGGGGCGTGTGGATTGCTCAACTAAGAGAATCCACTCATGTGATCCCTCACTGGTTCAGCTCTGAGTAACGGGTCGGAATTTCTCCCACCAAGACGAGGGGGATTCGAGTGTCTTTTCTGCTTATCTTTTCATGTTCTCTCTTTTATTGCTTATCTTTTTATGTTCTCTCTTTTATTTCTTTTTCCTCTTGTTTATCTTTACTTTATTTTCAGCCGTATTGGACTTTGTTTGCTCTTTGTGGCTCCCAAACTTAAGAACCATCCCATTGATTAATGCATTTCTTTCTTCTGATAAGAAAAAACATGAACCATTACAATGTTTTGTTTGAATTAAATATTCTCCTTATTTGTCCAAGTTTTGAGGAGGTCGTTCCCGACCCATCCCTAGCTGTTTGGAGAAAGGGTGCAAGGAGATGTACTCAAAACCAGACCATTTTGACAAATGATGCAATCTCTATGCCATAGGTTTCTCAACTTAATAGCAACAACAAAGCTTTAACTAAAAAGCACATGACAGTAAATCTCATGCAAACCAAAGACCTTTTTCAACGGCACATGTGGTAGACCCACTTTTGGTGCCATGTCTCTTTTAAACACACTTCAAATGTCTCTCCAAACCAAAGTAGGAAGAATTGAAATGTACTCATGACTCATTTTACATAAAGTTCATACAGATCCAAATCTTCTTTTGAAATTAGAAGCAACCCATGTCTGCCAGCGATCAATCATGCATGTAAAGTAATGCTAGCAGAAGAAATCAGAAAAATAGCATAGAACATCCGTGAAAACAGAAATCCAGAACTCAATATAACCTCAGTAAACAAGCATATACTGTAAACAAATTGTCTTCTATGAAAACAAAACAGAGAATTCAACAAAATTTTCATCATCTCAGCAAATGAACTTTCCCTATAGAATTAATACCAAAAGGCACTACCTTACACAGTTCTCAGATCAAAATCAACACACCTACACTTTGCGAGCCAAGGTTCTCTGCTTAGTTGCATGCTGCACCACTTTTTCTTCCACAGGCAGTCCCTTCCGTCTCCTCACGGCATCAATGAGCTTTCTTGCTGTATTGGGAGGAACATTAGAGCCATCTCCAAACTCTTCAAGCTCCTCTTCAGTTTTGGGCACAAAGAAAGGATCCTCGGGAAGTTCTTCCCAATGACTGAGTACAAGAAGAGCACTCGCAGCTCCACAAGTCCACCTTCTAAGCTCATCAACGAAACCAAAACTTTCAGAAACCGGCACATATGCATGGACAGTGAACAACTGAGATCCTTCCTGCATTTCCTCCTTCAAAACTCGGGCCCGCCTCCTGGCAAGCACAGCATACATGGAGCCTAAATATTCAGTTGAGGTGTTCAGCTCACAGAAGTACATAGCTTCCACCAGGCGTGGTTTCTTCTGAAGCATGGCTGTTCTACAAGCATCCTTCACAGCTGTCATGACCTGTCCTGTGAATATGGCATACTGCTCTGGGTGTTGATTAGAGGTTTCGGATTCATCCGTCTGTGGAGGCAATGGAGAAAGGTAAGCCTCCACAACAAATGCCAATCCCCACATGGGTTCATCACATAAGGGCCCAGCAGCTGTAGCTAGTTGAAATCCAGAGACAACACTACTTGCAAGTCTCCCTGCTTCCAAGGACAATGCTTGATCGCTTGTCTCAGAGACTGTGTCACTCTTGCTTGAGTTGTCCAGGAAGTCCAAGCTCTCGGATACATGAGGAGAACCACGAATAAGAACAGAGCTGTCGGAGTTCTGAATTTTTGAATCAGGAGTGAAGAGGATGTTAGGGCCAACATGCCTAGGCCCAAGTGCCCAAATTCTCCTAAGAAACTTCAGCCATTTCACTTTACAATTCTCAGCTCGATCCTTGTCATTCTCATTCCCACACTGAATGTTACTCTCCACGGCATCCATAATTCGTTTTTTAAGTTCTTGAACTGATTTGGAACCTTCTACAATACTTAATCCCTGTGTTTCCAAGCTTGTATCTGTCTGCTTTGCCTTACCTCCAATAACATCTGCAAGAAGATCTGTACTTTCATCAAGAATCTTGGTTAGGGCAGATGGAAGCTTCATCACTTGCACACGAACAACACACCTCCCATTCGGCGTGACCTTCTCAACAAAATCAGAACTCCTGGCTAACAATTTCAGATTCTCTAATGGATTGGTTACATCACCCTCTATGGTTTCTTTATATGATACAAGAGGCTTTGATACTTCCAAGCTTACTTTTGCAAATCTCTCCTTTAAGTCCTTTATGCATCTCTCTAGATGGACCTCCCCAGCAGCAGCAAGCACGTGTTCCCCTCTAGCAGAAACAGAAACCTCTACAAATGGGTCTGCGCGATTGAGAAGCCTCAAGCCTTTCATGAGAGCACCAATATCTGCTGGATCTGATGGCTCGATTGCTACTCTTAGAGTTGGAGAAACCTGGAAGGCCATACTCGAAAATGGCCAGCAGTTTCTAGTTGATGAAAGAGTTGCACTTTTCAATATATGTTGACCAAGGCCTCGGATAGCCACAACATTCCCTGCCTTTGCAGAGGCCACTGGTGTCAAGCCTTGACCCATCATCAGATACAAGGACTGCAACTCAGCCTCTTGCACATGTTTCTCCACTGACTCCCCTTTTAAGGGATCATACAAAGCTGAGAGCACATAAATCTTCTGCCCAGAATGAAGAACCCCACTAAAAATTCTTGCAAATGCAAGAAAACACTCATCAGATCCACCATTCGCGCCTTCAGCTGCATTGTTGTTCAAGATCTCACCATGCAGACCCCTTTGAGGAGGTAGCATTTTCATTGGCACTGCAAACATTTTTGAAACAAATGCAACACAAGGAGCTTCGGGCCTTGAATCACATACCTCAACAGATTTTTTAACTGTGTCTATCTCTGAAAGCACATTAGAACTAGCCCCATCATCTGAAACCCCTCTTTTTGGAAGCAAACGTGAAATCCTGAAAGATTGAGCAGAAACAGGATCTGGCAAACACCTCACCACCATGGACAAGATTGCATCTGACAAAGGAAGCCAGCGACTAATAACAGATTGAAGCACAACTTTCGGGTCCTTGTTCTCAAGCTCACGAGAAGTTACTGACAAATTAAAGGACTTGATGACTTTTCCGAGCATTTCTTTATCTCCATCACGCTGCAAAGCTGATTTGTAAACCTTCCAGAGTGGCTCAAGCACGAATTGCACAAACATAGGTTGAGCCTTGCTCCCAGCAGGTAATGCCTTCTTCCCCACTATCATCTTGGTCTTTGGAACATAGTACCGAGGACCCCATAAAGCCTTCTTCAGTGCAGCTGTGCTTGCTCCAAGTTTGGAAGCATAAAATTCAGCAAATTCACCAACAGTAAATCCCCACCCATCCAAAGCACAAACAAAAGCCACATTCCCTTTCTGTGGCTGAAAGGTATCTTCCTCATCATCCTCTATCAACTCAAAATTCTCATCACTAACCTCACCAGAAGGTCCAGCAAGAATGGAAT
Source organism: Erodium texanum (assembly GCA_036897725.1). NCBI lineage: Eukaryota > Viridiplantae > Streptophyta > Magnoliopsida > Geraniales > Geraniaceae > Erodium > Erodium texanum. Next base: position 21,678 of record JAYMSW010000116.1, read on the forward strand.
CAACATCAGACAGATACTTCTCTGATTTATAAGCACTAACAATCCCATTCACTTCATGAACAATTCTCAGCAAACGATTATAAGCATCAATCGGCTCCATCTCCAATTCAGTTATCAACCTATCAATCTTGTTAAGCACCAAACAAGGTGTGAGCTTCTCAATCCAGGCTTGGCGTAACACCGCGTGAGTCTGAATGTGGACACCCTCAACAGCATCAACCAAAACCAACGCCCCATCGCTCAACCGAGCAGCAGTAGAGACCTCACTGCAAAAATCCATGTGGCCAGGCGAGTCAATGAGATTAATAGAATGATCTTTATACTGAAGAGAAATGGAAGAGCTCTTCATCGTTATAGCCCGCCTCTGCTCTTCATCGAGATAATCCATAAACCTCAGCCTCCCTGCCATCTTAGGGTGGAGCAACCCACCTCCAGAGGCTGCAATCAGATGATCAGCAAGTGTTGTCTTGCCATGATCAACATGTGCCAATATGCAAATATTTCTGATCTTGGTAGTATCAAAATCACCCATGTCTTCAAAAAATCAAATACACCCACAAAATAACCCAACAAACCAAAACCCTTCTCAGATTTCTAAGCACCAACGATGCAATTTAGCAAAAAACAAAACTTTCCGGAGAGAAATTGATCAGCCTCCACTTACAGATTGAGAAAAACACACAAGCAGAACAGAACACTATACAATGTTACGGTCAAAACAAAGGTTTCTGGGCGGAATTAGGATCGAATATCTGTTGGGTTCTTTTCTGTGGAGGATCGGCAAAACCCTAGATTTTATAACGTGCTCAACACTACAATTGCTACTATCCCCTGAAACCCTAATGAGCATCGTCTAGTGGGCAGTTCTTATAGAGGGAGAAGGTAGGAGAGAGAAATCGTCACCCGTAGCCGTCTTCGAAATTGGAAACAACGTGCTGAAGAATCGAATCCAGAGGTCAAGCCACAGCCACCATGTGAAGAGGAAAGGAACGAGATGAAGCAATTTTCAGGGTTGCTACAATTTAGGGCTAAAAAGTGGGTAATGTCGGTTTGGGTCTGGGCTCAGGCCCATAACAACCATCCCCGAGTTCTTGGGCCCCCTGAGTTCATACGCCCATTAGTGGGCAGTTCTTTATACATGGACTTGCATATTGTTTGAATATTTTATTAAGGAATGCTAACAAAAAAAAAGTGTTTTTATGTTTTTTTTAGTAAATCTTGCCACCCGTGTTATATATATCCAAATATATATATAACGAACTTTTGATTAACCCGAGTAAGGATCTTCATATCACCAAGTTTGGGGAAATGAATTCCTGTAATTCTCATCAAGCAAACTCTCGTATTGTATATGACTAGACCTAACACGTAAAGCCACTTTAAAGTCAGACTTAATCTGACACTAATAACCAGCTGCCGCTGCCTACAACCAAACTAAACTGACATTACAACTAGTTGAAACTGACACAAAAGACTAAACAAAACAAAAACAACCGATACAGATCCACCAATACGCTTAAACGATCCTCGGAAAACAGAATGTACAATGACCGGACTGCTCAATGACAAATCTGACGGTCCAGTATGAAACTAGACTGTATCGACCAGAACTACTCACGGACGTCGACAGGTAAATTCACGTCTTTATGTTTCAGACAGTGTGAATTAACTCTTCAATGCTACATTCCCATGCATCATTGGAAACAGACTTCAATTTATAAAGAAAAAACACAAATGTCCTGTAAATATATTCTGTTTAAAACATGAAGGTATTGATTTGTTTTAATCAAAATTTAAAAACATTTTTTCTATCATTATGTTTACATATTTATAGGGCATATGAGCACTATATGAAGTATTAATATCGATTTCTATCACTTTTAACTAACAATATACCGAATTGTGATATGAAGACAATATCGATTATTTGTTCTAACTCGATATGAATGCACTTTTATATAGTTATCCATTTTATTAATTGGAACCTTCCTAGTAGGGGTAATTTTGTAATTTAAGGGAAGGGCATATTCGAGTCTTCTCCGCCTCCTGAGTCTCCTTTTAGCAACTCGGTCGAAATTGGAAACACAATTCGGTAAGCGACCCCAAATCGGAAACCAAAATTGGATTCTTCTCCCACAATTCAATCTCTCTCGAGTTCCCTCAGATCCCTCAATTTCCATCTTCGTAAACCCTATAATTGCTTCAGAGCTGTTGCAGTTATAATCAGCCATCCAGAATGTTCAACGGCATGATGGATCCCGAGTTGATCAAACTCGCTCAGGAGCAGATGAGTCGCATTTCACCGGCTGAATTCGCCAGGATGCAGCAACAGGTCGGATTTTTATGTTCTGCAATCAGTTTCGCATGTGAATTTGAGCTTTTTGTTTGTTTAATTTCCTTTTTTACAATTTCGATGTTGATTTACTTATTTATTGATTTATTTCGATGTAGAGGTTGAAGCTAATAATTGAGTTTTAGCTCGAAGTGGATTTTATGCTATTGGATTGGTTGTTTGGATTTTTTTTGTGATCATTTTGTTTTGAATTTTATGTATGGGGTCAACTGTTGTTGGAGTTGATATGATCGTGTCGATGAACTTTGGCATCGATAGCTAACTTTGGAACAAAATTCGACTTCATATCCTACAAAAGCTTTCATGATCCAATTTTGTAATAATGGAAATGATGAAAATTTTGGGATTTGAAGGTTTCTGTAGTTATACTTAAAAATCAGTAGGTGACAAAGTATTATGGATGTAGTTGATTCGGCTGAAGTTGGTGCACTGGATACTAATTAGTAATGGAAAAATCATACAGATACGGGTTCGGTGCCTTGTAACAATCTCTGGTTCTCTATAGTTGAAAGATGAGTAACCTTAAAGTCTTATTTTTGGTTGGAGAAACATAAGCTTGCTTATCAGTAGGAGTTGTAAAGTTGAGTAGCAATACCTCACTTTCTTTCAATGTTGACCTCTTTATCTTCTAAGCGTATTAGTTTCTAATAAGCTTGCTTATCTGTTGAAGTTGTAAAGTAGAGTAGCAATACCTCACTTGCTTTTAATGTTGACCTCTTTATCTTCTACGCGTATTGGTTTCTAATCAGTTCCTGCTGAGTGGTTTTCAATTTAGATTTTGGTCATCACTGTTTGTCATTGGTTTTGCAGATGATGTCTAATCCTGACCTGATGAGAATGGCCTCAGAGAGCATGAAAAATATGAGGCCTGAAGACCTAAAGCGTGCTGCAGAACAGTTAAAGCATGCCCGCCCGGAGGATATGGCTGAAATTGGTGAGAAGATGGCTAATTCAACTCCTGAAGAGATAGCTGCTATGCGTGCTCGTGTTGATGCCCAGGTCAATTACAAATTAAATGCTGCTGAATTGCTGAAAAAACAGGTAACTACAATAGGCCAAGTGAGAAATGGAATGTATTATCGTTATTTGAATGTTGTTGATCAATTAGCATGATTAAAAATGTATGCTTGAGACATTTCCAGTGAGATGCATACCCATTTAGTTCTGCTACTTCTTGGACTTATATGATTTATTTTTATTTTTTGTGAAAGCCCACTATGTAGAATAAAACTGACCTTTGAGGATTTTTCAATAAAATGCAGAAGTATAAAGCAAACTTTTATATATTTTTACCTGTTCTGGTTTCCAGTTTCTTTGTAAAATGTTTGTCAACTAAATCATGCGCAGAAAGATAGAAGTTAACTTTCTTAAGATAGAGATTTTGTAGATTAATTAACCTGCCTATTTTATTCTTTCTACATTCAGAATATTGTATGATGCTTGTTTAATTTTTTTGGTTGTGGTTTGAAGAGCACTAAACTGGGTATTGCACTTCAATATAGTTTAAATAATTGAAATGAAATGTCTATAAATTTTAATGTAGTGAGAAAACCCAATAGGGCATTTTGTTTGTTCCTAACCTCTCTACCTTAGCAGTTAGTGAATTTTTTGTTGAACTCCAGTGTTAAGCCTCTAACACGCTTGGGTTTTATTCATTATGACAATTTCTTCTGTTGCATTCAGTAGTTGTTGACACTTATTTTAGGTCGGTGCGCATATTCTTATGCTGTAAGATCCATAGAAAACATGATAAACTTGAGTTCCTTGGCAAACTGTACACCCAAATTGGATGATCCAATTCTTTTATGCCTTTCCTCTGATTCACTCTTCTAGTCTTCTTCTAATTATTGAGTTATCTTCTGTCCATATCAATAACCAAGGAGAAGAGATTAAATTAGTGATATTAATTGAACTTGCCACTGTCTTCAATCTCCATGATGTTGTTTAGCATGCATCATAAATCCTTTCTGAATTTGGCAGGGGAATGAACTTCACAACCAGGGGAGGTTCAATGATGCATCGCAGAAGTATTTGCTTGTAAGTGCGAACCTCGTTTTGTTTTTAGTTTTTAGTTTTCTTTTCTCCTTTTAGAGGGTCAGTTCTGTAGGTGTGTATATTTTTATTTTAAACAGTACTCATTTTCCTTTATTAATTGTAGGCAAAGAAAAATCTCCAAGAAATTCCAACCTCTAGTGGTAGAACAGTTCTGTTAGCATGCTCACTTAACTTGATGTCGTGTTACTTGAAAACCAGACAGTATGATGAGTGCATAAATGAAGGCTCCGAGGTATGAACATCTCTCTCGATGCCACATGTTTTTTTGAGGCTTTCTCATATATTAGATTTTGATATTTTTTCACCTTTAGGTGGCAGCTTTGTTTTTTCCATCTTAAATTTCTTCCCTGTGTTATTTCAGGTTTTGACATATGATGAAAAGAATGTGAAAGCTCTTTACCGGAGGGGCCAAGCATATAGAGAGTTAGGTCGACTAGAAGTGAGTTAAATTATTTTCTTATATATTTTGTATTGGTCAGTTACCTAATTATATTACTAAAGAAACTATTTTTGTAAATACATTAGGAGGCTGTGTCTGATTTGAGCATGGCACATGAAGTTTCGCCTGATGATGAAACTATTGCTGATGTTTTAAGGTATATGTTTTAACCAAAAAAAAAAAAAAACGGGGTTCTCACCTGTGCATATGTTTGCTTTATGCATCAATGGTCCTCATACCCACTGTTCATTAGGCTTTAAGTTCATTGATATTATACATTTTATGGTTAATGATTATTTCTGTTTTCGTCATTCAACTTTTTTCTGAATATTTGAGAAACAAAAGTTATCTTACATATTGGTGTTCATACTTGTTCAATAATTTCATAATTGCTTTATAATATTAGAAGAGAAAAATGAAAGAAAATAGCAGTATTTGTGTACTAAATGTCATCTATTATTGTCGCAGAGATGCCAAGGATCAATGGAATAAAGAAGGAGGTGGTCAACGCTCATCAAGTATGTTGTATTCTTTTTTATTATTTAGGTTTGGAGCATATATACATTCTGTATTGTATCATGTGTTTGATAAACTATTGTTCTTTGCTTCCGTTGAAGAATTGGTTATTGAAGAAATAACTGAAGAGGTTGAATCTATCTCTTCCTCAAAGCCTAGTTTATCAGCGGAGCATCCAACTGATCAAACAAATACTCAAAGCTATGCTCGTAATGCAGCTCCAACAACCAATTCAGAGTGTTTACAGGCTTTGAAAGATGACCCAGAGACTATCAGGTATGTTCACGTCATTCAGAAATTATTTACTGGATTATGTTTAGTTGAATAATGATGCTTTATTGTTGACTGTCCTAAATATTTATTTTCTTGCTCTCCTCGCATCATATTGAACTAGTAGAGTAGCACATCAAAAAGTGCTTTAGAGTCGTATTGAACCTCAGTAGGAAGTTGATCAACTATAGAACATGGGTTATGTGTCTATATTTTATTTAGTCAACTAAAGATGAATTCATAAAATACAGATTCATTGAAACTGCATTTCCAGTTGTTTTCTCCTTGTTTGCTTTATTATCAGAGTCTTTGTTGTTGTTCTAATTGCATTTGTTATGACTATGGAACTATAATTTAATTCTATTGGTTGTTCACTTCAGATTGTGTGTTTTGCAGATCATTTCAGAATTTTATTTCAAATGCTGATCCGGACACTCTAGCTGCATTTGGAGGTGGAAAAGAAGTGTCACCTGATATGCTTAAAACTGCTTCTAACATTTTCAGTAAGATGTCACCAGAAGAACTTCAAAGAATGGTCCAGATGGCTGCTTCGTTTCAGGGGCCAAACCCTTTTGCAGGAGGTTCGTCAGATGGTAATGTTAACAGCTCCAGACCTGGACTTACTCCTCAAAACGTGTCTCCTGAAATGCTTCAAACAGCAACTGATATGCTGAGCAAGATGCCACCAGAAGAGCTTCAGAAAATGTTTGAAATGGCCTCTTCTTTTGGAGGGCAAAACGCTCTTCCCACGGCAGCTGCTTCATCAAGTAGAAATAAAATGCATTCAGATCCTGTGTTGAAATCTTCTGAAGCCGTCAAGAGTTCAACAAATGAAAGTACTATTGTGGGAGAAACAAGTACATCAAGAAGTAGTCCATCTGTGCCAAGCTTCCCAGATTCAGCTGTTGGGTTACAAGAACAGATGAGAAATCAAATGAAAGATCCCGCCATGAGACAGGTATTTTGGTTTTATTCTTTTTTGTCTTCCAGTATTCGGACCTCCATGGTAATGAAATAATTCTGTCAAACGAATCTGTGCTAATTACCTCTTCTGAATTTTTATTTATTTTATTTGACCCTATTCTTGCCTTTGATGTTGTGTTTTATGTTTCATGAATGATATCGGGATGTTCATAAATTAATCTAGCTTAGGTTGCTTTACAGTTCTAATTTTACATTTGGTTGTAAATTTGCAGATGTTCACATCCATGTTCAAAAATATGGACCCTGAAATGATGGCAAACATGAGCGAACAATTTGGAATGAAACTTTCTCGGGAAGACGCAGAGAAAGCACAGAAAGCCATGTCGTCTCTATCCCCAGAGGATTTGGAAAGAATGGTACTCATACACACAATTACTTTTTCTTTGATTCAGTTCTTGTTTCACTTTTATATTGGTCACTGATGAAAAATGTACAAGCTTGATTTATGTCGGGCTATAATTTACCTTGAATTTCCTGTAATGTTAATTTATTATATATTGCAGATGAATTGGGCCGATAAGATTCAAAGAGGAGTAGAAGGGGTGAAGAAGACAAAAAAATGGCTGCTGGGAAGATCCGGCTTGATCTTGGCAATATGTATGCTCATTCTGGCAATGATACTTCACCGGCTTGGATACATTGGGAAATAGATTCAGAGAATGACCACTAATTTTTATGTGATGGATCTTCTTGTGAGCTTGACCACCGGCAAAGTGACTGGTATCGATTCTCAAGCAGAACGATCATAGGTAAGTGGGTCTGTGTTTAGAAGGGTTGAAGAACGAGCCCTTTAATTTAATCTGTTTTGCATGGAAGGTATTTGAACTTACAAATTGTTTGATTTATTTAACATCCCTTGTGTTTATTCTGTAAGAACCGAGAGCTGAGAATCTCTTAAGTGTAGTTGGTTCTCTTTCCTTGAGGTTCTATAAACATATCATAAATCTTGTTTGGCTCATATTAAAGAACTGAACATTGGATAGTTTATACAGACTTAACTTCTGTTTCTTCATTGTTTTGATATATAAGCTTTTCAACTATGTAAATTCTCATTTAAACTCATATTTTTATATTTCTCTTTCAATGGGGTCATGATACTCATAAATTTGAATGAATTTTGGTAAATGTCCACATTTTAGGGTAGCAAATGGGCAATTTTGTTGCCCACAAGAAATATTTATACCTGCTACTTATTATCTACTCCACATCTCATTTTTTAATTCCTATCCATATTTCAAGTGATGTGTATTTATTTGGGAGCAAATATCAGTTCAAACCTCTAGTTGGGTGGTTTACTAAAATCTCCATGCCAGTGCTTCAAATGTCTCTGGTCCAAATTGGCCTTTACAAATGGTGTGGCTACAAACTGTTTAAATGCATTTGTAGCTAATTGTCTGTCCAGTTAATTATTAGGATTTTTTTATAGTTTTTATTGGGTAAGGATAATTTTGATCAATAATAGTAAAAAAAAAAATGTCTTCTTATTGTTGTTTTTGAGTAATACCATGATTAAAGGATGTTTTCATTTATTTTGGTAGTTGTGTAAGTTATGTATGAGAACAACAAAATATAACTGAGGCAGACAGTTGAGTTGAATCAAAATATTATCACAATTTTAGTTAGGGATAGTTATGCCCGACAAAAACAAGGACTTTATGGTTATGGATGATTATGTTCCAATAAAATGAAATTGAGTTGAATTAAATAATATGAGGATGTTTTTTTAAATGTTACGAGGACAATGAGCTGCACCAATTCATGAGAAGAACAAAATAAATGTGTGAGCTATCTCGCCCCCCCCCCGGGCAAGGTTATCGGTTGGTGTCGGGTGCCATTGCGATTTCAGCACCCATATTAATACTA
>JAYMSW010000117.1:0-30105 GCA_036897725.1 Erodium texanum
GTGGTGAAGGCTGTTGTTGGGTTATCTGATGTTGGAATCGGGAGGGAGGTTCATTGTCAGGTTGTAGTTAGTGGGTTTGAATCGAATGTTCATGTGGTGACGGCGCTTGTTCGGATGTATGCTGCTTGTGGGTGCGTTTCTGATGCACGCAAGCTGTTTGATGAAATGTCTGAGAGAGACTTGGCCTTGTGGAATGCAATGGTTTCTGGGTATGCCAAAGCTGGTGACGTGGATCGTGCTCGGGACTTGTTTGAGCTTATGCCTGAGAGAAATGTGGTTTCTTGGACTTCTGTGATTTCTGGGTATGCTCATGTCAACAGGCCGGAGGAGGCAATTGAGGTATTCCAGAGAATGCGACTAGAGGATGTGGAGCCTGATGAGGTTACCATGTTGACCGTACTCTCTGCTTGTGCAGATTTGGGCGCGCTGGAATTGGGAGAGTGTATTCATAGTTATGTTGAGGATCATGGATTGCATAGAAGTATTCGTCTTAAAAATGCACTAATTGACATGTATGCGAAATCGGGTAATATAGAGAAGGCTCAAGAAGTTTTTAAATATACAAAGCATAGAAGTATTGTGACCTGGACAACCATGATTTCTGGGCTGGCTCTTCATGGGCTTGGAAGGGAAGCACTTGAAATGTTCTCTCGCATGGAAAAAGCTGGAGTTAGGCCAAATGCGATCACTTTCATTGCCATCCTTTCTGCTTGTTGCCATGTTGGATCCGTTGAGGTTGGTCGCTGGTATTTCAACCTTATGGAATCAAGGTATGGCATCAAACCCAATATTAAGCACTACGGCTGCATGATCGATTTGCTTGGGCGAGCTGGTTACCTCCATGAGGCACATGAATTCATTTTGGCGATGCCATTTGAAGCTAATGCAGCAATATGGGGATCTCTTCTTGCAGCTTCAAATGTCCACAGAGTTCCCGAGTTTGGAGAGTGGGCTTTGCAGCATCTAATCAACTTGGAACCCCACAATAGTGGAAACTATACACTTTTGTCTAATATATATGCTGCTACTGGCAAGTGGAATGAATCTAGGATGGTGAGGAATGAGATGAGGGACAAAGGTGTTAAGAAGATGACGGGGAGGAGTCTGATTGAACTGAATAGCAGAAGTTATGAATTTGTTTCAGGAGACACATTGCAACCTCAATTGGATAAGGTATATGAAGTTCTGTGTGATATAAACATTCATTTGAAGATGTCTGAGCTTCTGCAAGAAGAAGAGAGTTCACTACTTGGATTTTGATAATATATCAGAATATTTATACTGGTTTGGTTTCAACAAGATTAACTTCCAAGTAAGCTTTCAGTTCAATTGAATAGATCAAGCAATATAAACAGCTATTTCACAACTACTTCGTTGCATTGAAAAGCCAAGTAATTCTAATTTCCTTGATCAGGCTTATTTATAAAATCTGCTACCTGACTCATTTCACAGGTATGCAAGTGGAGCTTCTCTTCTTTCCAAAAATAATTTATGTTTTCTATCTATATGTATAATTTCACATGCACATTTTATTTTCTGTGTACTATATATGAATTCCTATTAACATTCAAGAAATGAAAGTTCAGTGAGGAGAAATAAAAAAAAAACAAAAAAAGAAAGTTCAGTGAGGAAAAGGAAAAGGAAAAGAGTAGAGGTAGATATATATATATAGCGAAAGGGCATTCATTTCCATTGTACTAATATTGAATTATTGATTCAAGCAGATTTATCTTTCATTAATCAGTATCTCTGTGCTTTCTAAAAGTTCATGCGATCAACATGATGGTTGACAATAACTTCATTGTAAATGGTTACAATCTTTTACTGCTTTTGGAAGTCTTATTACTGTGCTTAACAAAACATTTTCCATCTACAAAATAATGCTTCAGATATGTGAACCTTAGCGCAATACTTCCAACACCAGACACTCTAAAGTCACTCAAATTGTTTATTTGATTTAGTGAAATGTACATATTACAATACATTAAAAAACATAAATACCTCGGAACACATTTACATAGTCAGAAGATCGGTTGAGTTAGCTAATGATCGTTTCACTCCTTGGCCTTTCCTTTTTCATTCAGATGAAGCGTCAAAGTCTTATATGTGAGCTTCATCAAACATACTAGACCTAGCACAATATATTTTTCACCTACCTTGGTTAATTGCACATAGGGGCAATGATGGAGTCTTATCTTGTTAGGATGAAGCTGGCTGTCTTGCTTGCTTGCAAAGAACAAAGCAACAGTGAGGTAGTGAGGTCTTAGTCTCAGCTCCATCCTGACCAAAGCTACCATTACACAAGCTATATACAGTAACTCAACTTCCTTCTATTGTTCACTGAAGCAGCCTCAAAGCAATAAGCCTTGAAAGAAGTCATGACTGAATCCCAAGCTTTGGAATCCAAATCCTAGAAATACACTGCCAGAGAAAATTTTAATTTTCTCTTTGAGGAGATAGCATATTCCTGGTCAAAATATAAAAAGAGGGAGTCATTATACTGTGTGTTAGCTTTATCAGAACATAACATCTGGTCAATCTTAAATTTCTTACCCGTGTTTTGTACATTTTCCTCCACAAAAGGCATGAATATACTTTCTTGCTTTTGATTATCTTTAAACAAAGCTCTTTGTGACCATAGCCTTTGCACCCCAGGTCCTGTCCCCTTTACCAGTCTTGGAGAGCAGCCATTCACATATTCCATTTCCTCATCTTCCACAAAAATGTCAGTAGGCAGTTGCTGGAAATGCGATACTAGCTCTGGATTTGTGTCACAGAAACTGAAATTTTCTGTCATCTGGTCTATGATATGCAGGTCAGATGGAGAACAGTAGCTGGCTCCACTATCATTTGGTGTACAGCACTCCGAACATTGTGTTTCATCATCCTGCATAGTAGAAGTTCTTGAAACCTGATTGTTGTCCTGATCATCAGATCCGCCAAATGCAATAGATTGAGAAACAGTGCCAGGCTTATTTTTCTCCATTGTTTTATGAAATGGAGAAATGGAGTGGGACTTTGAGGCCCTATCAATGGATTCCTTAATCAGTGTTTCTGTTTTATCAGTGGCCATTTCTGATTCAGTGCTTCCAGATCTCCTCATTTCAGGATGACTCTCCACCATGTCATGGTTAACAACTTCTTTGATGGTAGGTTCACACTTTTCCTTGTTACATAATTTGTATGCCTTTTCGTCTTTGTAGCAACTATCTCTCTTCTCTGAGCCAGGTATAGCCAGGATATGTTTACTCTTATTAGTGCTGAGAGTGCATTGGATCTTATGCATCTGGAGCCAATTGTCAACCTTTGGGAATTTTTTGGAGTTGCTCTGGCTCGTGTTTCTCCTAACCTTTTCATTGTGACCAAGTCGGTCTTTTGGATGACTTGCAGTCCATAACATTCCTTGTTCAGCAGACACAAGCATTTTAGTATCACATTCAGATGCATCTTGGCTGTATTCAGTTACATTATCTGCAATGCAATTCTTTTTCAAACTCGTCAAACAGCTAGTCCTAGAAATAGTGCTTGTTGATGCATTTTCTGAACAAACTTTCACAGGGAAAGTCACAGATACAGCACATTGAGATACTGCCCTCCTTCTCCTTCTTGCAGGGACTGGGTTTTTCTCTACTGAAATTTGGTGTGCTGTTCCTGATTTTCTTCTGCTGCAAACAGTTGGCCTCATAAATCTTGGTAATTGAGCTGATGTAGCTGATTTAGCATCTTCATTCTTGTTCTTCATATCGTCTAGGTCATGCTGAGGCACACCAATAGAATAATGGGATTCCTCCAGTAGCTCACTGGAAGATGATGCTGCCCTTGTAAGATTTTCTAATTTCTCGTTTAACTTCTGAATGTTCTTCCTAACATCTTGACGCTCATCTTCTACTTTTTTCAAATTCTTCTGCAGTTTCATCATTGCAAAATTCTTCTGCTCCCTTGTTTCCTGATATATATACTTCACTTCAATAATTGTGTGAACATATCAAAATCCCTTAACCTCATATTCACCCAGTGTGGGACTAGAACTCACATGCACACTTTAGCAGAAGAAAACAATTGGCAATGTGGAAAAGAGAGTATTAGATACACTTACTGGTGAATCCATGTGACCCAAGTGAATGTTTCTGGCTCTTGCTGCAAAGTTTAGAGAACATATCGTCTCACACAAGTCATCTTCCTTGGGACTGACATGGACGAGCATCAATGTTTTTGAATCCTCCCCTGAAGGTTAGAGAAATATAATTCAGTACAGAGGAGCATTAGGGTCTAAATCATAATGAATAAGAATTTGTCTTCAAATAATACGTACCAAGGGAGTCCTTGAGAACTTGTGTCAGCTTGCTGTTCCTGTCAAAAACAAAATAACTGATTTAGGACTTAGTGAACAATGTTGCAGGAGCTTCACTAAATAAGCATTGCATAAAAGCATGATTTGTTTATATAAGGAGGTCCTCTCTGAATTTCGTTCAAATCCTAAGTCAGTTGTGCATACATTGTTGAGTGTTTTGTTATTTACCTGTAAGGTATGTGGCCTTTTTTCCTTTGGAGGGCATTGATGACATCTCCTAGAGCAGAGAGTGACAAGTTAATGGCCTTTCCTTCTTCTAGTCTTTTCCCTGATGCCTTTGTCTTCAGCACGCGCTCACTTCCCCCGAGATCAACCAGCCAGACTTTATTTGTTTCTCTTCTTCTCTCTGGAGCATTGTAGCAGGTAATGGATATGCGGATCATGCTGTTACAAGTGTTAGAAACAAGAAACTTCAACCAGTTTGTAAAATCAGTGCCCCAAACTCACATTTAAAGAGCTATGCTTCTCAAGCGTACTACTAAGGGGTCTAGTCCAACGGATCCTAACTAGATAGCACCCTATCAATGTAGTTTACTTAGTCCATGAAGGTAGTTACCAGTGTGATCTGCTTGAGGTCATGTTAGAATTTGTCGTGGCTGTTGATCTGACCCGGCATCCTAATCTGTAAAGCCTCAGAACTTGGTTGATGTCACTCACTTGAATGGCCACAAGGTTTTCAATTTCAATCCCTCCCTTCGGATCTGTTTGAATTGAAAGGCTGTGATGAGAGAAAATAAGAGTGTCAGCAACCCTTGCATACATGAATCAAACAAAATACATAAAAAGGATATATATTTTTTATGGTACAAAAAGCATGTTTAAGCTAGTGCCAACAACTGGTGTATTAGACTATTAGGCATGCTAATTGAGTATAGTCCTGATTTCCTTTACTCCTATATTTATTTTTCTGCATTCGCTCACCATGGCGGAATAGGATCTGTTAGTTTTGTTGGCTGCAGGACAAGCAAGTCTCTGAGATTTCCCATGTAAACCTCAAGCATGCTGAAACTGAAGAGAAATGCATGATTACTATCCACTGCTTGTTTAAATAATGCTTCAATTGCACGGGGCACTACTCCAGGTAACTCTGGAGTACCTTCCTATATAGTTGATGGCAAACAGAAAATATCATCAGAGAAGTTAATACATATGTCCTCTTGATTCATATATAGATAGATAGGTTAGCTTATCACATAAAAATTGGACAATTGTAAATAACATAAATATTTATCAAATGTTACACTTTCAATGAGAACTACTAATCTATTCCCGTGCTATGAAAATGACAACTTATTTAAGACAACCCTGAACTGAAAATAGATCACCTAGACAAGGGTATATTCCTTGGAAGTCTTAGCTACGATGTCTCATTGGTACTTTCTGTTTCAGGGTCATAAAAAATTTGGCATGCTGTAGTTTGTGGATCCTCACCATTGTATAGGTTTTCCCAGTTCCTGTCTGCCCGTATGCAAAAATGCAGGCATTGAAGCCATCCAAGGCTGATTTGATGACTGGTTCAACTTCTGAAAAAACTTCATCTGCAAAGTTCTTAAATGTTAACACCAAGTTCACAACTCATACTATTTTACATATATTGACTCATGGTAACTATTTCTTTACTTGTTTATCATTAAAAGAACAAATATGAGCTTGAATTACCTTGTGATGAACCTGGGTTGAAAACCTTGTCAAAACTGTAACTTTTACTCTTGTTACAGGCAAGTTTCAGAAGGACATTGCTAGAACCTAAGGCTGTAACAGGTGGTAGACGACCGAAATTCTCCCTCACTGAAATGGGTCTTATTCGGCAAAAAACACGAATGTTCCCTACAATGTGAATATCATGCGTGTAAGACTGCAAGTTCATAATATATATTTCACCAGTTATAATTGACTAACCTTTCAAGTCCAGCAAATCATTTAGGACTTGCCTTCTCTGTATGTTCAGTTGTTGTATGTGGACAGTTAAAGTGGCAAGTTCTTCTGTTTGCACACCAAAAATGATAAGCATCAGAATTATAGAAACATTTCTGATTTACATCTTGCCAATACTGATTGAACATAGCAGTTACCTTTTATCTTGGAAATACAAGTAACAAGATCCACATCTTCCATATCAGCGGAACCATTCTTCTCAGGACTTGGCGGTTCTAAGTCCCGAGGCGATCCTTCAGATGGTAGGCTTCTTATAATGTTGCGAACTGCACTGACCCACTTTGAAGTAAGTTGTTCCTTGAATCCTAGTAGAGAATGAATCTTTTCGGCAAGGTTCCGAACAGGTTTCTTTGAATCCATAGTCTTCATCTTCTGAGGTTGTAATGCATGAAAGAACAGCTTCCCTTCCGGTACCATTTGTGCTTCCATGTCTATTTCTTTTCAGGAAGCACCAGGCTCAGCTTGCCTTGCAACTCAACAGTCTGCAAAAATCCTGTAACATTCATGGGATAGAAAAAAAAAAATCTAGACTTGCTCCTTAATATATATAAATATTGTGCTTTTGATTTCTCTTTTGTTCTGAACAAGAAAGATTGTAAGAAATATCTACAACTAGAACCCTATTCATATTGTCACTACTGTTGGGGCTGCAAAGTATACGGTAACTGGTAGCTAATTTTTTGTATTCTTATGTTAAGTTCATGTTTCTCAGGAAACAAGCGGAGGAAGGAAAGAAAAATGAGAAGAGAATGAAAGACATTTGGTGCAAACCTGGATAGAGTGCTAAAACTTGGTTAGCACCTTACTTCTCTCCTTTTATTTCTTGTATTTCTCTTCACTTGAACTGAACTTGGAATGATTAAAAACAAAACCCATTACCAGCAAAAATGGTGGATGAAGCAGAAAGTGTGGAAGAAAAATAGTAATTTTGCTAGGTTAATGAAGCATAGAGACAATAGTACCAGAAATCTGAGTGGAGACCTGGTGCTTTCCAGTTCCTCCATAACTGATATGGGTCCTGGAACAGGACAAGGTCAAAGCATCCCCAGTAGGATACATCAGTCAAAACCTTTGATTGAGTAAATGCTCATTTTCAGAGAAATTTGGAGCATCTTATAAAAATGTATCTTTAGAACATAAACAATAGGTCAAGAGAGATGGGAGAGGAGATATTTGGTATTTAAGACCTTAGACCTTACCCAAGTGAGTCCATGCTGGAGAAGAATCTATGTTCATGCTTTAATTATTAGGAGTTATTGGATAATTATGAGGTTAAGAGAGTGTTGTGAAACTAAACCCATTTTAACTATTTTTTATTTATTGAGAATCTGGGAAACCCCATGTGAGAGCATTGATTCAGAGGACATTTCTTGCATATGTTATACAGATAATAACTTTTGTTTTGTGGCTTCTTGACAAAATAGCTTCCAAAGAAGAGATTGCTGAAGGATGATAAATCTCAGATGGTTAAAGTAAAAGGGTTTTAACTTCACCATCTAGGAGAAGTACTTGAGCCACCACTAATGAAGTATCCAGAGCTCACCAACCCTTTCTTTTGTACCAATCAGTGGACCAAAGAAAATCCAGTGCCAACTTGGGAAAATGACCCAATCAACAAGAAAATAGTCAAATATCTGATTTAGTGCAACCCCAACTGTTGAGTTAGATTATATGATCTTGTCCCTAAAAAAAATACTATTCAATCTTTGAATTATTTATCCAGTTCTTCACCAAATTGTTATTCTGCCATATAGTGTGCTTACTACACCAACTCTGAAAATCGACAGTGCTATGAACAAGCCCCTGCCACATATTGCCCTTTGCTTGCGTCTCGCAACCGACCTCGCCACAGGCGTGAAGATTCGACAACAAAGTAAATAGCCTCGGTTCTTCAGGCACACACAACACGAATTCTCCCGACGAGGTAGGTTCACCTCACCCCTCTGTTGTTTAGAACAAGTGGAACAGTGTTGTTAATTTTTAATCTACTTAAAATTGGATTAATTATAATTCTTATTTTATAGTTGATACAGGAGAAACACACATGTCCTGTGATGAAACACCATGAATTTATTTTACATGGGGAATGGAAGTGTGGTATGTGACACCAATTGATGGCAAAATAATTGTATCTTGTGGGTAACCCAAAATGATAGATCAGCCGACCAGACTGATCACACAAGACAAGTCTCTCTGGGAAAATAGTTATTGAGACTTTGGATTCCTTTCATGTGTCGGCAAACACTTAACGTACCATTCAAAAATACATATTTAGACAAAGACATTCTGGTTATTATTGAATTAGGGACTGAATGATTATGGTTCTGTACTTTAGTAAGTTTTCGAGGTAGTTCTCGAATTCTATTGGGTTCATGGGTAAGGATACAAGTAGATTGAGAATGGCTGATAAAAGTAACGTCTTTATATGAGCAATCTAGTTTTATTCGTGAGACTTCAAATATTGATGTTATAATAGAGAATCAATTCAATTAAAAACTTAAGTTGACTACTGCATGCTTAATTATAAGTTTATACTAAACATGAGATACTTGTAAGACAAGATGAGAAATAAATACATTTCATTTGAATACGCTTTTCAAGAAAAAAATTCATTTGAATGCGACTCCATGTGTTGGAGTGTTTGGAATCTAATTATTGATGGAGTTTAAATTCTTTGGAATGTATAGTAGTAGTTTTTTATTTTGAAGTTAGAACTTGAAATGTTTTAAATATAAATTTCGAATGAAATAGATGTTTGTAATATTATTTCTAAATATTATTATCCTTAGAAATAAAATGAAATTTTAATCATCAAATAAAACTTTCAATTGATTTAGTCTTGGAACATAATTGGAGTTTTCAATTTATGATTTTTGGTTCATAAATTTGGCTAGTGGGGGCTTGAACTGACACCAGATGGTAGGGTTTTGGTACTAATATAGGGACAAGAGCAAGAACTCATGGGACCTGAGGTGGGTCATGAAATGGTTGAGCTGTTAGCTATTGCCTATTGACTTCCTAAATCATAGACGGTAAATATATATACTAACCATGAGGTAAAAACACTAAGATTCCTGCATAGGCAAAAGTAAAATAACTAAGATTTTTATTATTGATTGAATATTAAAAAAAAGATTAGGAAGGGAGACCTTATTTTATAATAAAAAAAACTTCATCAATCACAAAAAGAAGAAAAAAACACAGGAGGTCAGTTGAATTTGAAGTAGTTTTTTTTTACCAATAAAATACAAAAAATGTCTTCCCATAACAAAATCTTCTTGTGGCATAAACTACCGATCGTTATAATTTGTGGTGCATTGTGTGTGTGTGTTTTTTTTTTTTTTTTGATAATTGGTGCATTGTGTTAAAATGTTGGGAATCATAATATACACAAATGAGGATTCCTTGCTCCAACACAACGCATAATAAATTCAAACGATTTCAACTATTCGTTATTTGTATGAGAACAAAAATTTATGCCAAAGT
The DNA here is from genome assembly GCA_036897725.1 of Erodium texanum. Taxonomy (NCBI): domain Eukaryota; kingdom Viridiplantae; phylum Streptophyta; class Magnoliopsida; order Geraniales; family Geraniaceae; genus Erodium; species Erodium texanum. The sequence continues at coordinate 9,773 of JAYMSW010000117.1, forward strand.
CCTTACATCATAATAATATATACAATGGTGATTGTAATTGAATAAATGGTGACATGGAATTATATAAAAAAAATAATGGTGACGTGGACATCTTTGTCTCTATTACTTTAATTTAGAGAGAGATCATGGTACTGGTAGGTGTCCTGTCATTGCTTTCACCAAAAATTTCAACAATAAATGAAACCACAATGTCAACTTCAAATTTACATGTCATTAAATATACATCAATACAAAATCAACTTTTAGATTTGGATGCATTTTTGTGCACCCCAACTTTTTGACCTGTAAAAGGGTGGTCCATTTGATTACAGTTCCATACACTATGAAGCAAATGAAGAAGGTAAATAAATATGGTTGAAAATAACCTACAAAGAAATATGGAGAATGCAAATGTCCTTTAATGTGTGTAAATTAATTAAGGGTGTTTGGTTGGTGGAAGAAGAAAAGAAAATGTGGTGGGGATTTGGATCATATGGTTTTCACTGGAGGGTAAGATTGTAATATTGTTGCATTTGAAACTGACAAAAAAAAATGTAAGAATTGCAAATGAATCAGCACTGTAATTGCTTACTCAATTATTTAGAATGCTACCGAGCATCATAGACTGCCCTTGAACTTGTGAACAAAAAATACTACTCAGCCCATCGGCATTATATGCAACAAAACCATAGACATATCTTATGCTGCCACTGTCTAGGGGACAGAAGATCCACCACCACTGACGACAAAACAAATCACGAGTCCTGAGGGGCCTCGAATCTTGTTGGGGTGTCGATTCCCGCCATACAGCAAAGTCCTGATATTAAGATTATCAGTAAAACCAACGCCTGCAGCAAAAAACACGCCTCTCCAGGTCAGGATTAAACAAATGGGAACCAGAGAAGATAAGCTAGAAGACTTGTACATAGTAGATCATGGTTATATATATATATATCAATCCATAAAACCAATAACATCGTGCAGTTTCAGACTATGACCCAATTGTGCAATGGGATTTCCAAAACCTTAAACAAATGCAAGACACAGAAGTACTATTTTCACCATTTTTGAATTTTCGGTAGTGTCTGTTTGAAAAGGAAAAAGGAAATCAAGCTCCACTGTGATAGCAATGAAGTAAAATGCTGCAATACGTTAACCTATTTTCAGATAATGTTATTGGAATTGAAAATCATGTTACAAATCATGATAAACAAACGTAAGTCTCAACCAATGAGGTAGCAGTATCATTTCAGGGTAAACGACAAAGTGGAAAAATCTTTTAATACAGCCCCAGTGTGTGTCATTATATTTTGTATGTTCACTACCAAAAATGAGATGCACCGGAACACTGCATCTGATTCATGTCAAATACTCTACAGAAAAATAAAGATAAGAAATTATAAATTAAGGATGCCTTCCACAGTTGACTACATAATTAAGGCTTTCAGCTATGCAAAGAAATCACCTCCCATATGCATGGTTAAAGGACAGTGAAAGATACTGCGATCACTAGGCAAAAGAAGAAGAAGAAAGCACCAAAGCTGGATGCTAAACCTAAAAAGAGCCTCCAACATAATGGAGAACCAGAGTTCAAACCCCGGTACAAACAATCTTATTGTCTGTTTAAAGGTTTAGTGCCCCCTTATTTCTACTTAAGTAAGGTTGATTCCTAACTTTGCTTGATAAACATTTTGCTGATAAAAAAAACCCCTAAAAAGAGCTACTAACTTACCACAAGAAGTCCTTCCAAAAGGGATGATTTCATCTGGCAAAGTTCATCACATGTCGTAGAATTGCCTGATTTATTTCCTGAGGTACCTTCAGCTAGAAACCTTTCTAGTTCTCTCTGAGAAGGATACTGAATCGATCCATGGGGATCTGACACATACAGAACTTCATATTTTGCACCCGACTCCTCCACAGAACTTAAAAGACCTGAGAAAACCTCGCCTGCATATTTGATGTAAATTGCCTCCTCATTACCATGTCTTACAGCAATAAAACTAATGACAAGTAATTTTTTTTAAAAAAAATTAATCACATCCTGATACCGATGTATATCATTTTCATGTTACATACTTTCTGAATGTGAATGGTCAACTTCTTCCATAGGAGAGCCTCCATGGCAGACCACAATCAAATCTGTTTGCCCGTTTGATCTCTTTTCCATCCTTGAAGTCAGATAATCCTGCACATTTTAAATAAAAATTAGCATCAGACATAGACCATGATCTTTCATATTTTATAATGTCATTAAAGCGTCAAAGATAACTTACCTGCACAGACTGGAGGTCAGAAAGTTTTTGGAAATTTCCGCCTACCATAGAGCATGACTCTGAGACAGCCACATTGCTGGTCCCCAAGTCATGCCCACAAGTTTCTGTAAACTCTGAAACCAAGGAAGTTTCCATTGACTGATCTTCTGAAGGAGCAACATAAGGGAATGCCATGGAAAAATTGGACCTAGTGAAGGAGCCCTGCATAAAAGCATAGAATGCCTGACTGTTAATATAGAAGCTAGGAAGGCAACAGAATACAGTGACTTTTTTATTCTTGCAATCAATTTTCTACCCATAAAAGCAAATCAAACCCAGATGGGGGAAATTCTAAATACCTTTAGTAAGTCCACAAGAGCTGGATCTGCGTGTTTATTTGAAGAAATATCTGAAGAACGCAACTAGAGATGACAGAGTATGAATCAGTTAAAATAATATAACTAATCAAAACAAGAGCAGTATTTTCTTTTCTTTCCCTCTTTTCTTAAATTAGGGAGGTTGCAGTATATTATATCATCTATATGAAATCTCAAATGTTGAGTATAACTCGGTTCACAAAAGAATAACAGTCTGAACAAGCATAAGACAGTAATATCAACTACTTCGCATGCTGCTTCTGGAAAATATAACACTTCCAAAAGGTACAGAAACATAGTTGTTTGACAAAAAAAAAAACTTCGGTTAACTTCTTGTAAATGTAGTACATACAAACAGCTAAGAATTCAATGAGTAGTATTACCCAGTAATACTCCTTAGTAATGAGAGATTGACAGAGATGAAGTGTAATTTTTCAACTTGCAAGCAAACATGTTAAGAGGTCACATATTAAATTATCCAGTTTCATACGTCCTGAATATGTACCTCGGTGCCCACAAAGACAATTGCCAAGTCCACTGATTGCTGAAGTTTCTTCCTTGAGCACTAAAATGGAAAGTAAATAATCAATACAAAACGTGAAAATCACCAAAGAGAAACTTATTAGAATAGACATGTGTGGAAAGCAAATTACCAGTAAATTTGACCAGCCACCCTCAGACAAAACAAACTTCGCTAAGTCCTTTGGAGAAACAGTCTGATAATTAATAGCTTCCTTCATTCCACTGCTTGAAATACTATCATGATAATAATAAATAAGATACTGATACATCACGCCGACACGCCAAAAATATGTTTACAAATGAAAAGCATCTAATTATATTATTTCGCATGAAATACAAAATGACAAACACCAAGGCAAATGAAAACACTAGTTGGGTCGAATGAAGGAAGCAAAATCGGCAATTAGCTTCTACAAGATGAAGGAAGTGTTGGAGATATCTCAAGGAGTTTCAGAAAACGATAAGTAGGCAAACCTTCACATGCTCAACGAATTTACTTTCCATTGACATTCCAAAACAAAACATAATAAGGCATCATACAGTACAAAGAAACATCCTTCAACAGTACATGCTTAGTACTAGTAACACACCACATGAATCGCTATATAAACCATAAGAGACCAACATATCAGTGACACAAAGGTACAGGAACACTTGAAACAACTTGAACTTGAAATAAATACAAATCAGCTATTCATCACCAACACCCTATCTTCCTGCTGCCAAATGCAAAATCAAACACCATTCAGAAAAAAAAAAATGATAGAATCATACCCATCACGGTGAGGTGACCACAGAAACGCAGGAACAGTGGATGAATAGGCCAGCCCACATGGAGTTAGAGCTGCAGCAACTAAAGCAGCTGCCATCAATGCCACTAAGGTGACCTTCTTCATCATCTTGCACCTACACCACCACAACCAACAAATTTTTTTTGTAGAAACAACATAAGCCCGAATTCAGAAAACAGATTTCAAGCTCAAAATTAAGAGAAACAAGATGAAACAATCAATAATCATATAACAACCACTGCACGCAATGACCCCTAAACCTATCGGATCATTAAACTGAAGCATTTGTAATCGAAATCACAAAATTCACAAACCATAGCAGATCATGAAGTGCGAGAGTTCGATTGATATCAAGGGATATCGATCTCTAAGAAAATAACTGAATAAAATTGTGGATTCAGATCCCTGAATTCTTACCGGGAGAGCTATCAGATAACCGATTCGCGCACGTAAACAGTTAGGGTTTACGGAGATTTGGATCAGGAGACGAATTTTTGGATCTGCTTCGATCGGAAGCAGAAAATGAATACAATTTAACAGAAAACGAATTAGAGAAATTGAAAAAAAAAAGGCTAATCTGTGAATCAGAAGGAGGTCAGATTCTATTCATCAATGAAACGACGTAGTTTTAACCTTTCCGGCTAGAGAACAAGATTCGCATGGGCCTATGTTGGGCCGGGCTTTGCATAAAGACTTACGGGCTCAAGCCCAAATCTAACTTACGTGATTGCGCTTGTTATTTGTCAATGAAAATTGAAACGAGTGTTTTTGTCAGATGATGAGATTCGCATGGGCCGTTATTGGGCCGGGCTTTGCCTGGTACGGATTAATGCCCAGAGCTCGTCGTGTTACTTGCTAAGCTAGTACTTTAAAACCGTTAGGGGAGTAGGAATTAGGAAAGGGTAATATTTACGAAATTACCACCGGAATTAGGAAAGGGTAATATTTACGAAAACACCACCGCTCAAATCTACATAAAGGACTCAGGTTTTACCGTTATAGTAGTAAGTATCAACGAAACTCAATCTGTGCTCTGCTTTCACTAATTCCCATGGCCCTTTCTGTTACTACTGCTAATCTCCTAAATGTCGAGGAATCAAACCCTGACCCACCAGATATTTTGATCCCCGACAGTGACGGCGAGTTCTGTCTAGAACTTGTAGTGCACGAAAGAGCTCGAACGTCGTACCGAGAAGGCCCAGAAGAGATTCGTGTGTTGTCTGATTCAATTGCAGCTCCGGTGTCGCGGGAGATACGTTTTCCGATGAGCGACTTTGCACTACGAGGAACGATGAGGCGGGCCTTAAGTCGGGCTCTTGAACAGGACGAGGCGATCTTCCACGGACCAGCCTGGGGCATCAATGAATATCTTCGCAATCGCAGGACTCCCTCGTTTCACGTTAGAGCCGAGATCGAGGTTGTGGTCGACAAGATCGAAGGTGAGCAAGGCCCGATCGAAGAGGAGGGGATGGGCCTATTTGAAGAAGAGGAGGATCAGACGGGCCCAGTTGAGGAGGAGGAGACGGGCCCATTTGAAGATGATGATAGTGAGGAGATGGGCCCAGTTGAAGAAGAGGAGCTGATTGGTGCTATAGAGAGGCTCATGGAGCGTTGTGGGTTGGATTCGGGAGGGCGAGTTTTGGGGACGTGTTCGGTGTGCTTGGAGGATCTATCCGGTGACGGGCTGTTTCGGGCGCATTGCTCGCATCTTTACCACGGGTCTTGCATCGAGTCTTGGTTGATGAAGAAGAAGAGCTCGTGCCCGTTTTGTCGAAGCCTTTTGATGTGACTGGTTTTGATAGTTTATCTACTCATGTTATGTGTTTTGATTGAAACTTTTGTATTTGATGATGAGTTCCTGAATGAACAAAGTAGTACTTATTTGAATTCTTTTGTTACATGAATCGGTAATTGTCGTTTAGTTGATGATAATGTTGATGTTTCATGCCGTTTTTGTGAAATGATGATCATTGTATCCTATGTAGTTTTTGTTGGACTATGCAAACGTTCGTGTTTATAAATCATGCAGACATGTTTAGGGTAAGGAAGTCACTTATGCATAGATTGCCAATAAAATTATTGCGTGACTTATCATCGTATGACTGTCTTAGCAAGTGGGATAAGTCAGCACATAAGGATTTGGTGGGAGATTGAAGTACTTGCTTACTCCACCTATTCTTAATCTTGCAACAAATCAAACATAAACTTATTTTGAACATTGGTAAATAGTAAAATTATATCTTTAGTAAATAAAAATGGTTTAACTGTTTAACACACATGCTAAACAACCATTGTAACATGGACACTTGAGATTCAAAGTTTAAATCACAACTCTGAACTCCTTTCTTCAATTTTAGTTGAGCTTTTATAGACTCCTTTCACCCATTTCGGCCGGGCCTATTTGATTTTTCACTAATTATTTTGAGGTCAACTAACAAAAATATATATCCCTCCTATATAAGGGATTATCTTGAGCATAGATGTTGATTCAAATAAGACAAAATTCTAATTACGCATCCTTCGTACATTTTTGCATGAGAGTACATTTGATTTCACAAACTAAGTATATAATCTTTTTATAATCTGTATAAAATCAATAAATTGTTATGATTTCGTTAAATTTGAGTGCAAATTGTTTAAAATGCTCTTGAAGATTATGCAAAAACTAATCTTCTATTACCCGGATTTTGCAAAAACTAATTTCTACTGTTAATAAATATAAAAAAAAGTCGACAATTAAATAGTATTCTAACGGATGCAAAAAGAATAGAAAGTTTATTATTAGTTTGTGAAAGCAAAAACAGTACTACAGGATTAGTTATTGCAAAACACATGTAATACATGTCGTGTAATTAGAGCTATCCTTTTAAATAATTGCTAACCCTACATGAATATCCGTCCGACATGAGCCGGTTTTATTTTTTTGAGACAAAATCGTATATTAATTGCTTTATGTATATATAAAAAAGAAAATATATTAATTGCTTTATAATAATGTCCAAAGGTACAAAAGACATGAGATTCGATGAACCAATATTCGTTATTTTTATATCATGTACAATAAAAAGGAGTCAATCTAGCTAAACTCATGGGCTTTCTTGTTCACAATTCTCTTAACAAAAGAGACGAGCACCAGTCTAAAGGACCCGGCCCTATTTGTCACAGAAACGACGTGGTTTTGACCTTTCAGGCAGAGAGGAGGAGATTCGCATGGGTCTTGATTGGGCCGGTCTTTGCATTGTGACTCACGGTTTCAAGCCCAAGGCTCACTGCCTAAATTGTGTAATCCAGTGACCGTAGCGACACTAATCAAAATCGTGTTACTTGCTAAGCAAGTACTACTAAACCGTTGGGAAGTAGGAATTAGGAAAGCTTAATATTTACGAAATTGCCACCAGAATTAGGAAAGCTTGATATTTACGAAAATACCACCACTCAAATCTATATATAAAGGACTCAGGTGTTACCGTTATAATAGTAAGTATCAACGAGACTCAATCTGCGCTTTGCTTCCATGGCCCCGACCGTTACTGCCTATCTTCGAGACTTCCACGGTTCAAACCCACAACCACAAGAGTTCTTTACCTCTGATACCGAGTTCTCGTTCGAACTTGTAGTGCACGCAAGAGCTCGTACGTTGTACCGACAAGGCCCAGGAGAGACTCGTGTGTTGGTTGATTCTACTGCACCTCCGGTGACGGGTGCGATAAAATTTCCGGCGAGACTCTTTGGAGAAGAAGGAATGATGAAGCGGCTTCTAGGTAGGGCCCTTGGACAGGACCAGGAGATCTTCCACGTGTCAGCCACGGACATCACTAACTATGTTCGCATGACTAGGTCGCTTGACCTTCGAGCCGAGATCGAGGTTGTCGTTGACCGTTACGAAGACGAGCAAGACCCAATTGAAGTGGAGGAGGAGGAGATGGGCCCAGTTGAAGAAGAGGAGTGGATTGGTGCGATAGAGATGCTGAAGGAACGTTGTGTGTTCGATTCGGGAGAGCGAGTTTTGGGGACTTGTTCGGTGTGCTTGGAGGATCTATCCGGTGATGGACTGTTTCGGGCGCCTTGCTCGCATCTTTACCACGCGTCTTGCATCGAGTCTTGGTTGATGATGAAGAAGAAGAGCTCGTGCCCGCTTTGTCGAGGCCTTTTATTTTCATAGTTCATCTATTCATCTTTATGTGTTAATTTTGATTCATTCTTTTGTGTTCGGTCGATATTGTACTGACGATGAGTTCCTAAACAAAGTAGTATTGATTTGTACAAGGAAACTTATTTCCACTCACTCTCTGTACAAAAGAAAAATGAATTCTTCTGTTATATATTAATAATCATTTAATCAATGATATCATTATATTTTCTTGTTGTTTTTGTGAAATGATGCTTACCGTCTCCATTGCGGATCACACATAAAATCAAGTACTCCTACGATTTTAGAACTTTTGAAAGAAACTAGGGATAATTATAAGAAAATATCTTATGTTTTATGTTAGTACAAATAGATGCTCTAATATTTAAGTTGTTGTAAATCGACATTCTTATATTATAACTTCTTGTATCACTCGTAAGTTTTATAGAGATCGTTAATTTTATCTCACATGATAAGCATGTGTTCCAAATATATTGGAAATGCTTAAATTGATCTCTTACATTTTTTTTTACCACAAACTGTTATGACATCTACGTAGGAAGACACTTTCTTAGTATAGCACTTAGTGACAAAAAATGCTTTCTTGTATCCCCTGTAAGTTAAGCCATTTTCAAATGTTGAAGATATGTATTCGACATATGAAATAAAATAAACGGTTTTTATTAAATAAAAAAAACTAACAATATAATAAGTTGTAAGATGAAAACATCCCTTTCTAATAATCTAAACAATAATATGTCAATTCGTATAAACTCAAAATAGAAGGATATTTTTTTATACGATTATCTCATAATACTATGTTATCAAAATTTTATATATATATAAAAATTTATGGGCCCAGAGCCCATAAACGCACACCAAAGCTACAAAGCTTCTTGTCGTTTTAAGCTTTTTCTCTCACACCACGACCCACGCTAAACAGACGACAGAGACGACGCAGAGCAATATTGCTCTCAGGATCGGCTCTCCGTTTCGAGTAAACAGACACGCGGCTCGCATTTCTCGCCTTCTCTGTCGATTTCTTCGTCGCTCGAGAAATGGTCATCTTCTCCGAGAGCCCTAAACCGTTCGCGATCCACCGCAAGTCCTCGCTCGCTTCCGGCCTCAAATCCTCCATCTCCCAGAAGCTTCTCGAATTCCTCGGCAATTACACCGAGGACGTCCTCGCTGTACCATTTCTTCATCTTCATATATCTTTTCTACTACATGATTTGGTTGATTCACGGTCCTTTGGTTTCTGTTTGGCTGCCTGGAAAATGGAAATAGGACACACCGCACACTTTCCACTGCATAGCTAATTACTCATTTCTGCTTACTTCGTTGTTTGGAGCGTTTCATGTGCATCGGAACAGATATTATGTGTGCTTTCTAAGCTGAAAAAACCCTAGAGATGAGTCTTGTGCTGAAAAATCTGATAATCCAAGTGCTTATTTTGTTCATTAGGTCTACATTTTATGGAGATTTGTATTTTGGTGTTGTCTTGATATGTATGCTTGACAGGGGAGCCTCAGAGCTTGATTATTTGTTCAATGCACAGATTACTTGCTAGTTCTTAATTTTTTCTGCTCATGGCTATTTTTCTGTTTGTTTCCTGAGAAATTCAAAAAACAATAAATAGCAAGAGGTTATTTTCATTTCATATGTGTGCTGTGCCCTTTTAGAAGTGAAACTATGTTAATTCCATTGGTACATCAACAACAAAAAAATACACACTAAGTTTTGGTGAACAAGGAACATGCATGGTCCTAATAGCCAAGGGTTCTGAACTTTTACATTACAATGAGATATAGTCTTCTTTGTGTTGAGCTTTTGTTTTTGCCTGGTCTTTGCTTTGTCATAATTTTCATGAAGATATTCTTATACCATCCCGTGATGCTTTGGTCTTCTGATAGGAGTACATTACAGTGCTTGTTTGTAATGGAAAGGATCAATATCAAGCAAGGGAAGATTTAGAGGCATTTCTTGGGGAGAAAAGTGGAGAATTTGTATCTTGGTACTTTGATTTTTCAGATACTGATCTTTATTGGTCAAGCTAACTCAACATACAAGTTCTATTGTTATCCATCTTATTTTTCACTTTCTACTCAATGAGGCTGTTTATGAGAGTATTGGAATTTGACATAGATATTTGGTATACTACACTCGCATCTCCTTGGAAATGGACCACATGATTTGGTTCCCAAAATGATGTTCTCAAGCACGTATCAGATTTTATGACACTAAGAAATATTGTAATTAGGAGTGTTTCTGTTGGTAAGAATATTTGTTTATCATACTTGCAACCAGTTGATGACTGGTTAATGTGTGCAGGTTGTGGGATCTTCTGCTTAAATGTGCTCATCCATCCAGTAGAGATATTAGCCTGTCAGATAAGGGAAAGGCCTCGGTTACAAGCTCACGTGTTAGTGACGCTGCTGACAAGGAATCACAACGTAACAAGTCGAGTGACCTAAGTAATCATGGAGTCAAACAGGTTCATGGCTCATTGGTAAGGACATAACCACTTTATATTTTGGTATTCTTTATAATAACTATTCATAGACTGAAGTTGTAATGTTGCAGAGAAAAGATGAGAAGATATACCATCATTCTACTGCTCTTTTGACTAAGGTGAATACTGAGAAATTAGCGCCACAGAAATGTCTTCATCAAATTCCTGGTAGAGTTAGTACAACTGAGAACAGTAATGATGGGTTGCCATATAAGTCCCCTGAGATGAGAGGCTCCACAACGGTTTCAGCTTGTGGGGAGCAAAGTATTCTCTGTTTGGAGAAATTCGCTAAGGTCAGCAGGGCTACATTATTACCTCTTTCCTTATTGTTCCTAGCACATGTTCCTTTATCTAACTTTGGCATTGAGTCATTGTGGAGCAGACTGGCAATAGCAATAGCAATAGCAAGTGCAATGAATTGATTCATGAACCTTCTTCGTGCATTCAAAAGGGAGAGCAATTTCAAATTAATCCACGAGCTTCTACCTCAGGTACCATATTAGCGAACCAAAAATATACATCTCATTATGAATGGTCAATATACAATGTGTATTGGAATCAATTCTGAAAATGCTAAATGCATGAACATATCGTCATCCTTTGTGCAGAACACCCTTGTGTCAGACAAGTTTTTGCTGCTGATGTATCGGGAAGGGGTATTTCACCACGATCAAAGGGTCCAGTATCCAAACAAATTGAAATATCACGGGGTAGTGTCTGGGATAGATTGGGCAAGCCACCTAACAACACACCTGCAAAGAGTAAATCAGCTGATGCATCTTGTATTACGAATATGATGAAAGGCGATAAAAGCCATACTCAGCATGCCTTAAAGCCTTTCATGCCAAGTGGCAATCTTAATCTGAATACGCCGGGGAGAGTTTACAGGTCTGGCACTAATATCAACCCCATGGATAAAAAGGAACTTCATCATGGCAAAAATACAACATGCAAACCCAATGTTGCAAATAATATTGGTCGAAAGAGACATTTTGGTGAGGTTATTAGTGGACCTACTTCTGGTTCAGATTCTTTGGTGGGTGAGGAGAACATGTATCTTCGTGATCAAGAAAATTCTCAAGATGTTGAAGCAAAGCATCGAAAGGCTACTACTACGGTTTTGGTTTCAGTATGTTCTATTTGCCTACTAGATTTTTATCAAACAGTAAAAAACATAGGTTGCCACGATGTATTGTGTTTGGTATCTGTGTCTTTGTGATCAAGAAAATTTGAACCTATCCGTACTGCTGTACGTCGTATTGTGTTTGGTATCTGTGTCTTTTGTATTGGTTAGTTTGTTAACTACCTAAATCTTGCTATTTGCAGGAAGTGCTAGATGTTAAACAAAGATTGTCTCGAATTGAGATGGAAATGTCTAAGCTTCGATCAAAGCAGTCAGAGATGGAAAGAGAAGGAAAATCTAGTTTACTGCCACAATTTGGTAAGATCATTATGTATATAAATAAAATGAACAATTCTAAATGGAAAATCCCTGTCATTTCTTGGGATTTATTAGTCTGCTGATTTTCTTCAGAGTCTGAAAATATTGTACATCTGCTGCCCTGTTTCCTTTCTTTTCATTGAATTGCAAATTCGATTTGCACTAGAGCTCAAGGAGACCTCTATGTGGAAGTGTACTTTGAGTTTGTATGATCAATGTAATCTTCAATCACATATGAAGAAAATAAATAGTTCATGTTATAAGAGTTATGTTATTTGGACATGGACACGATACAGATACATGACTCACCATTTAAAAGAAGAAATATATGCCATGACACCATTTTTTTAGCTGTAAAGATATAATTCATACTTGATTTCTTGCTTCTCTTCAATATATCACTAAATTTATATTGCCTTACAAGTTGGAAAATGATGATAGTTTGTGTTCATCACAACTGAGTTTTTTTCATGCATGAAATATATTCTCTGTTGCATTTGCAGGCACATCAAAGCATCCCAAAGATGATTCTGAGGGTGATATTGAGTCCAGAACTGTCACTGTGACAAATGTAAACTCAAACAAAATGTTCCTTCACTTCTTCCTCTGTCGTTTTGAGCAGTATCCTTATTTTGAGATAATTTGTCTACCTCTTAAGTATCTTACTAGTTAGGAACAAAATGTTAAGAATTCTGCACTATGACAATTAACAGTAGTTGCAACTAGGCATAATCAAGTTATATAGAATTTAGGGGTAGATCTCGTATCGGGTAACTGGATGCACAAGTGCAGATTGAGTTTTCATACTGAAGCTTGACATTAGAAAATTTGAACTGTTAATATTATTAACCATGCTGTTGACTATTGCTTTAGATGCCATTTCTGCAATAAGGTATTAGAACTGCTGACATTCTAAAATAGCTCCTAGTCTCTCCTTGCAACTGTATGTGCAATCTGCATGTTTAGGCCTGTTGGGTAAATAAGACACTTCATCCTCTAGGAAGTGTTACAATAAACCATTACAATGTAAGCAATTTTGAAACTGTAGATTTTGAACTGCAAAGTACCAACCATATGTTAATGACAAGAACTACTCTGCCTAAGTTTGAAAATAAAATTATACTACAAAAATAATCTACATGATCAATAAAATGCTATGAACTTGCAAATGGTGGTTGTCAATATCAAACTGGAACAAGTTTATTTACTTGGATTTAAATATCTAACAATCTAACTGTCAAAATTTCTGCGTGCCTCCCTTACAAATTTAAGTTAGATAGTTTCAGCAAGTTCTGGTGAGGTTTTGGATACGTCTTATAATGGTCCAAGTAGTTACAATTAGGCATGTGCAGTGCTACTCAAATTGAAATCATATTTAAACTGTGCATGGGCCAGCTATATATTGATGCCTGTGAGTGTGTCATTCATTGAGTTCGAATCTTGGTGCATACAAAATGTTGCCTAGAATAGCTGATACAAAAGTGTATCATTAATTAGTATGTATAACAATGTAATTAGGATATGAAGAGGATTTTCTGATCTTTAATTTGGCTACAGCTGAGCTTGGTATACTACTGTTTTCTAGCGTTCTTAGATTTGTTTTTAGTTGTTTTTGTTCTGAATCTGTTTAGTTCCACTGGCTGAATCCACAACACAGATGGAATAGGACCTATTTGTAATCGATAACATTGAACTGTTGGGAATCTGGGTAGTGTTTTTTTTTTTCTTTTGCTGTTGCATATTCATATTGTATTTGAAAAATCTCACAAGCATCATACATTTGATGGTAAAATTGACAGGTGCACTTCGCGGCAACTAAAGAGGCTATACATTCACACTTTGTGAAATGTGGAACTGTTGTCAACATAGATATTTTGATGAACAAGGCAACTGGCCAACCAAAAGGGTAAATGGCATTTATTTGGATACTTTGTGTTATAGTTCCTGACAAATGAATATCCACTTTAGTTTATGACATTTTCGCATGGTACTTCCGTAGGGCTGCTTATGTTTCTTTTGCTCACAAGGAATCTGTTGCAAAGGCGGTAGCATTAAGTGGGACTACGTTCTTTTCAAGGATTATAAGGGTAAGTTAATGTTCATTTCTCATTATACACTCCCTCTGCCCCTAAATTAGTGTCCGGTTTCTCTTCTTGTAAGTTATGCTTAAAATACCAATAATCCTTCCTCTTTGTAGTATGTTACAACTTACAACCACGTACTGGTGTGGAACCTGGGAGGTTATGGGGTCACATGGTGGAAAGTCAAGCACTAACTCCACAAATTTTTAATTTTTGCTCCAAGTCAAATCAGAAACTTATTTTGGGACGAAGGGTTCTTATTTGTCATTACTGATGTGCAATCAGAATATAATGGTCCAAAGATACAACTAAAAAAAGTCCTTAATGAATTGAGTGTAACTCTTTGATTCTCTTCTTAAACCCAAATGAGAAAAAGAACTCCAAAAACTAGTTGGGTGATGATGCATTTTAGTAGTCCTGGCAATTAAACCAGGGTTAGTGCTCATACATGAGACCATTGGTCAATATCTATTTTTTTTACCTTTATTTTTGTACCAAGCAAGCAGATAGGTCAACTGTTTTTTAAAAAGTCAAGTTAGATGTTCTTGGAAATGACGAAACTTTATTCTACTGTATGTGTGTTCTATTGTCCTTTTATCTCACCACACTTCATATGGGTAATAAATTAATAATGGTTCTCTGAAGTTACGATCTTCTCTTAGGATTTAAAAATTGACATTCTAAACCGGTACATTTTCTTCTCGTACCATTATTTAGTAACAAAGATTCTATGTACACAGGTCTTTAAGAAGCCAGAACCAGCTGTTGTGATATCTGGATCAGCCCCACTTGCTAAATCCCCATTGCCTCGTGTCAACAGAAAAGCTACCCCGTACAGAGCATATAATTCCAGTTCTCATCTACAGTGGCGGCGAGACTCAGTTCCTGCTCCATCTGAAGCAGTAGCCACAAAGAAAATTGTTGAAGATGAAAAGGTACAACCAACGCCAACAGGTGAAGCAAATTCTTGATCTGGAATGCAATCACTATAACGGGCATTACAATTACACTTGTTTGAAGTCTAAAACCATAGGGGGCAAGGAAGAGCTAGATTCTAACTGAACTTTGATTCTTAGCAATTGAGGTACGAAGCTGCATTCTCGAGCTTAGTAGACTTTTTATTACATACACTGGTTTCCACAGCATTCTCTGGGTATTCAGAGTTGCGAAGTATATTATAGAGATGATTGTTGACAGAGTTGAGTAGTTATGTTTGTATATACACTATTATGCACAGAGTATAGTTTCCGGAACAGCCAACAATATCTGATTTTTGTATGATTGATAGCAATGGTGTCCCCA
This sequence comes from Erodium texanum, assembly GCA_036897725.1. Taxonomy (NCBI): domain Eukaryota; kingdom Viridiplantae; phylum Streptophyta; class Magnoliopsida; order Geraniales; family Geraniaceae; genus Erodium; species Erodium texanum. The sequence continues at coordinate 25,162 of JAYMSW010000117.1, forward strand.
ATTTGTTTCAGGATGGCTCTTCATCCCAAGCAAATATCTTTTTAATCTCTGTCTTGGGCAAGAGCTATCTTAGAGGTAGGCTTTGTTTCTGTCTGTCCTTGAAGAAACGGGATTGAGAGCCGATAAGACTCTCTATCTCTTACAACTCTTGGACCGGAATAACTTACATTCTACACAATTGATCTTTTTATATGTTAAATAGTAGCAAAATTTAATACTGATGACAGATAGATACATAATGCTCATGAGTACTCCTTTTCAGATCCCATTTGTGAACTTGTTTACCTTTACAATCTCTTACACTGGCTCAGTCGATCGTCATTGGCTGAGTCGCACAACATCTGAACCGTGCCTTACGCACGTCTGGCAAGATCTCGGTCTCAGCATACTCGAGTATCCTAACGATCTCGGTGAAGGGCTGGCGGATCTAAGGGTTGTTGTCCCAGCACCGGGTCATGATCTCGCCCAGGTTGGGGAAACAATCGCCGGGGATCACCGGCCTCACACCCTTGTTCACCACAGCAAATGCAGCTGGCACAGCTGACATGTTCTGGAAGGGGAGCAAACCTGTGATGAGCTCCCAAAGGACTATCCCAAAGCTGTACCCGTCTACCTTTTGTGTGTACGGCCTGTGTTGGATCATCTCACTGCAACAATAATAAAGTCAACCAGCATGAGTAATTAGAACTGAAAGAACAAAAAAAAACAAGCAACTATGATATAATTCTAAAGCATTGATTGATTATGTAATCGAATTAAAATTCAAGATAAATGTATCAGCAACATTGTTGATACACAATGAACTGACATTCAAATGCGAAATCAAGAAATAGTCATCAGCAAGTAACAAAACCAGATACTCTACATGTGGCCAAGAGATTATATATAAGGATAATCTCACTCAGCTACTCTTATGTATGCACCGTTCTCAACCAACTGCCCCTAAGTTTAAAAAGTTATTTACAACCCTCCTAAGTCTTTCTTTTTGTCTCAATTTACCCTAATGCTGTCAATGTTTGGGTGTGAAATGACAAGAATACCCTCATTTTTTTATTTTCATGAGGGTATTTTCACCATTTCGCACCCAAAGCTGATGAAATTGGGTTAGAATTAGACAAAAAAAATTTAAGGAGGTTGTCATAAACTTTTTAAAGTTAGGGGTAGCTGAGTGAAATTTTCCCTCATATACATGCTGGAAGATCATCACCTTCACATCCTCTTCTAGTTATACATCCGACAAACAAATATCATTCCATATGACATGAATCACTCAAAATTATATATGCACCTCAATCCCTACACTACAACAGGTATCCCAAAACTGCTTATGAATCACTCAAATCATATGGAAAATAAATAGTATGTATCCAAAATGAGCCTATTATTCCCGAACATGTATAAATAAATAAACATGTTTTATCTAATATGCAATACAGTCACACAAAGATGCTCCAATGGAAAATAAGCTTAGATAATAGAGGAGTAGAAGAAAACTTACGGAGCCATCCAACGGTATGTGCCTGTCTCCGGTGTCATACCCTCAGTTTGCACTTCAATTCGAGCAACACCAAAATCAGCAATCTTTATCGACTTATCCCCTGCAATCAAGAGGTTATCAGACTTCAGGTCCCTATGGATGAAGCCAAGGCCATGCACATATGTCATTCCCCTCGCCACATCCAATGCCTGCTTCACAGCTAATTTAAGTGGCACGGCCCGGTTCTGCCTTCTCGTTAAGAATTGTCTAACTGAACCTCCTTTAGCATACTCCGTCACGATGCACCAAACCATAGGCTTTCAACATCCCCCAATGAACCTAACAATGTTTGGGTGCTTTAGTGTTGCGAGCATCATTACTTGTTGGAACTGTTGCTCCATCACTTGAGCTTTCTCTGGGCAATTACTTGGCCTTTCCAATATCTTTATGGCCACATCATCTCCCTTATATGTTCCTCTATATAACTTCCCAAAAGCACCTTGTGCAAATGCCATGCCCATGTTAAGTTTTCTTAAATCAATCGTCCAATCATCATAATTCTCTAGTCCTTGTGTTGATATCTACTATCCGTTAATGCTTGTGCCAAAGCATCATCGTTTAGGGCATGAGTGACTTTGCCCGGGCGAAACACACTCTGCCCAACGGAATAGTTGTGGCTCATAGGCTTTAATCCGGGATGGCTTAAAATGTGAGTACGAGAATCATTGGACCCCACACTGCTATTGTCCACCGACATTGAGACTGACCCACCGACATTGCTTGTATGTAGACTTTCAATTGATATATTTGTACCATCACCGAGTTTTTGGTAAAACCCTGGAGTGAAATCATAGTAGTTGTTGTCATGGTTGTTGTTTCCTCCTGCAAGACCGGTGAAATTTGGACCCTCCACCATTTTCCCAATCATCAATGAACCAACTTTATGATAAAGTGAAGATATGCAACCTCTCTATCCTGAACTATTCACATTTGAATGATGTAGTTTCTCCAACAGTGAAGCTATGCCCTACGCCAAAAAAAAAAAAGTTACATAAATCATTATTTAACTAAAAGTTGTTAAAAAATCCTAAAATCAATTCCTGAAACACCACTTGGCTGGTGAATGCGAAAGAGTCGTAATTTTCTTTTAGGCTCTGGTTAGATATCAGGAAAGACAAATGAAAGTGTATAAAAATGCTTAAAATGGTTTTTACATCAAAAGGTTAGATCAGAGATAGCTTCATTTTCTTTATTTCTTGTTTAACCAGTCTTCAAAGCAATTAGGCAGATGCATAGAAATAGAAGGAAACTACACCAAATCTTGAATATCCCAACATCAAATGAATGACATGGGTCTGGTACTGTTTATAAGCACTCAGTATTCATTTACATGGCTTGAAATAACCCCTGATGCAATTGGGTAATGTAATCAATAAATTCTCTCCTAAATATTCATAATTCCAACCAATTTGTTCCTTTATGGCTAAAACAAGTTATCTTTTTTCTCTCTTTCACTAGTGCTTGCATCATATTGAAACAAATGGAGCAAGCTAGATGTGTTTCTTCGAGAAAATTCAATACCTAAAAATCAACAGCATGCCAATTTCCTTGTAAAATCTTCATGCTATCCTCATACCAGGGTTCTTCACCATGAATGCCCTGCAACCTAAACATCCAGAAGACCCTTAAACGCAAGCAAACATATTACACAACTCTTGAAACCAACCTTCCCAAGCCTAATTGCTAATTAAATTATTATCACATTTAAGACAAATCACACACTGAAAACCAACCATTTCAGCTCTATTATACTGAGTCCTTCTCACATATCCATGAGAGGTCCAAAATCTAAACTTTTAACACCAAACCCCCGTAAGGAACAAAACACTTAATAGAGCAAACCCATACTCCAGAGCATCCATCCTACAATTTTCTCAGAAACCAAACAGTAATTTGAAATGGAAAGAGAAACTGAATTTCCACTTTTCTTCAAAACTCAACACAACTTTACCAATCCACAGAAAAAACAAAAACACCAAAAATCCAAAACCCAGACCCAAAAATCAATATCCATAGATAATCCAGGAAAAGTGAACCACATAAAACGATCAACTATACTACGAAAACACCGAAATATTCCTAAAACTGCTGATCAAGCAAAGCTTTACTCCAAAATTAACAAAATGCAATCCTAGGAAAATTGAACAAGGCTCAAGAAGATTATATCAGACGACGTACCTATGGTTAAAGCAGCGAACGATAGAGCAAGTGAAGAGGGAGGAGAAGAAGAAAATACGCAGTCTGCGATGCTCGTTTACTTTCAAAGCTGTGAATATCGGAAGTTCTACTCGCGAGTATGGGATGGGAGCGGTCACACGCTCAACCTCTTTTACAAGTGTCGGTAGAGTTACGTAGGGTTGTGCAGAAATCCGATCCGCTTGTGTCACTTTGGATCCACCCGCTGTAATACGAGTTGGTGATTTTCAGATCCGATCCATCTAAAAAAGTAAAGATCCACGCGGATCTCATCTGTCTGGGTCTTTGGTGGATCGGGTCGGAATCCGTATATATAATAGTTTCAAAATATGAATACAGTAATGACGACGAGTTTTCAGAGGGGTCGAGAAGTAAATGGGTTCGAGATCGAGACGGAGATATGGTCGAGACTGAGATAAAGTCTGGTTTTATTAGGTCGACATATTCGATTTGAATGAGTTCGTTGACGAGAGAGACGAAGTCAGTTGCGATAAAGTCCAAGAAAATATGAGGGTGAGACTCGTATTGATGACATTCCGGTGATATGAGAGAGTTCACCAGTAATCTTAATATTGAATTTTGTGATTATTTGTCAAATACGGGTTTTAACAACTACCTTTCTTTGTGGGCTGAGCTTCAAATATGGTTGGGTTGAGATGTAAAAAGATTATGGGTTAGAAGGATAACTTGGGGGGATCGGATGATCTTCGGGCTTTTAAACCCGGATCCACAATCCGCCCAAGTTAATACGAATTTAGGTTTTTCAGATCCGTAATCTAGTGCAATATCCGCGAATAAGTAATCTACAGATAATGGAACAAGTGGATTCACGAATAGATCGGATTTACAAATTTTTTGAACAACCCTACAGTATTCATCTTTTCGAGGTTCTGAGACCGCTACTAATTAAATCCTACAAAAGCTGATGGGCCCAATAGGAGGTCGTAGTGGGCCCAATCTCGTATCGCCCAATATATCCTACATAAGTTGATGGGCTTGACCTGATAGAAACCCTATGTGCCCGTAACCCGACCCGAGAAAAGCACGAGCAACGCAATACGCAACCCTCACAGTTTCAGAGCAATTTGCCTATTCGCGTCGTGTTCACTAGCTACTGCAGAGCAATCCAACCCCAACCTGCAGAGCAATCCGTCAATGTCGTCGCCGATCGAACCAGAAGTGGCTTTACCTGACTCCCACGTGCCCGACGA
>JAYMSW010000118.1:0-30066 GCA_036897725.1 Erodium texanum
TTATAAATAAATATTAAGTACTTTCATTTAAGCGGAAAAGTAAATATTAGTTTAACAAGTAAATATCTCATATTTTAACTACATCATATAAAACACATTTTTATCTTAAAATTTTCATTTTCGTCGATCAAATGATTTGTACAATTTACAATATTGACACTGAAACAACCAATTCAAGGGTTCCATTTTTTTTCAAATAATTGCTTAATTTGATCAGAAAAAACCAACCTATTACTCTTCTACTCCGACATGACAAACTTCCCCAACATTACACAACAACAATAGAGAAACCAACTAATTAATTACTCTACAAGACCAACAAGGTATCACCAACTACTAAGCTTAGTATCATCTATGTAATCTACCCAAATGTGTTGCTGTCGGGGCAAAAGCTTTTGCTGTTTACAACTACTTCAAGGACCTTCTGAAGGTTGAGATGGCTCTCCGGTTTCTTCCTTTGGCTTACTCTTCACTCTCTGATAGAACAGCACATAAGCTGCGGGCGTTTTGATCTCTGATTCGTCGATGGGAGAAACGTAACTGTCATCGAAATGATACCATCTATCCTCATCGATCAACTGCGCGATTAGCACCGTAAACAACAGCTCAGCTTCTCAAATCCATGGTTGGTCTTCTAATTACATTAGAGAATGCAGCAGAGGATCGCGAGTCTTACCTTAGCATATGCAGTGTAGTGACCCCCGCCTAGCCCGCCATAATGGTTGCTGATGGCGAAAAGATTGTACACATGGGATTGCCCATCCTTGCTTATAACATGTTTGCTCAAATCAAGGTTTTGGATGGGGAAGTTTACAAACCCGTCGATTTTGTTGTTCATGAACCTGCTGTATGAGAAGCGCTTCAGGTGGAAGACAAGAACCTCGGGCAGCCTCCATAGATCGAGTTTCTTGGTGGCCTGCCTGTGTTCCTTGCAACTGGGACAGTACCTGCAAATACTTGCACAATTAGGATTTAGGCATTTGCAATTGAATTCGGGTCTTGTGGGACCTGGGCTTTAAGTCCCAGCAGTGGTACCTCATTTATTTCTTCCCAAATTCTTTTGGGCCTCTGTCAAGGTGGGGGTCATAAAAATTTAGAGCTTTCTTCTACATAAGGGAGCTCATGCTTGATACATAAGTCTTGAAAAGTTCTTTAAGAATAATAAAAAAAAATGGTTGGTGCTCCCTTGCTTCTACATAAGCAAGGTCTAAGAGATCAAAGAAATGCTGAGAGCAAATTACTGTACCACATGTCATCGCGCCCGAGAGGTTCTTCCTTCATAAACTCCTCTAAGCACGAGAACAGCTGATGACCTCTTGCCGTGTCTTCTTCACGGTGAAACCTGCCTTGTAAACTACGGGGAGATTCTCCAAGTAGCTGATGTCATATAGTTCGTGTTCCTTTTCAGTCCAGTCGAGCATCACCTTTACATGTTCACCGGGTTTCATGATTGTGTCCTTTTCAACCGGTTTCCACATCAAACCCTTGTCTCTGGTGAAAGAAAGATGTAGAGAGGACTCTTGGGTGGATGCTTCCTCCGGTTCAACATCTTCTACCGATTGGTTCTTGGGTTCAGGTTCAGATTCAACATTACAGGTGCTCATTGGTTCTTCAGTACAGTGAGAAACAAAGCCGTTCTCTTTGCTACTTTTTGACCTGCTTGAAGATGGATATGCTCTTCTCAAAGGTGACAGCAATGTTGAAACGGCTAGTTCAATATCGGCTCCACTTATCGGGTCTTCTAAGTAAGTAACCAGAGGTGTTCCCAGAAGCTTATTCTGACCAGGTTGTTGATGCTCCGTGCCAGATCTGAGAAAAAAAATGCACTGCTTAGAGATATACAGGAGATCAATAATAGGGGATATTTGCAGAAAGCTATCCCAAACTATACGACTTTTGCACAAAACTATCCCAAACTTTAAACTTTTACATCCAGCTACCTAAACTTTAAAAAATTCTCATGGAATTAAAAATGGTTGATGTACCGTTAATTTTCAAACTGAAAAGTCTAAAATGACCTCCAGTCGAGTTCCAAAAAATCATGTTTTTTGCAATTCAACCTGAGGCAGAGCAAATAAAGCATACTTACTTTTCATGCAGCTGGTGGCTAACTTCTAACCTTGTTTTGCCCATCTTGTCCTTAGGAACTCGGTAGGCTATAAAATGGTCATCGTTCTTTATTGAAGACAACGGGTCTGAAGGAGACTCGTAGTATCTGTAAATCCCATGTTCATAGACCTGAATATTCATAACTAAGTACGGTAAATCCAATGAAACTACGCAAAACAACTGGCAAAAAGAAAATTAGAACGAAGCTTACATCAGCAAGTAAAAGGCTTTCATCATTCTTTAGGCAGCACGCATTAGCTAATGCCTTGATGAGATCTCTAAAGTAGCCATGTTTTAAAACTTCCACCGTGTAAGGCATTGGGAGACAACTTCCATCACCATAAATCACAATTACTGTAATTGACCGAGTAGCATTTGAAGGCAGCGGCAAAGATAAGTACATGAAGGGGTCGAAAGTAATTGATATTTTGCTGCACACCGGGCAAACCAAAGTTGACTTGTATTGTCCCTGAGCAACCAAATAAGAGCATACAAGGTCAAGCACAACTCAGTTAAAGGGAGAAAAATGAAGGATAAATGAAAGCTGAACCTTTAATGAGCTAACCTAACACCAAGTTAGTTTCTCTAAAAATTCAGATTATTTTCTTGTAATAATAAAAATAGCAGCAATACATTTATGACAACTTTATGCAACCGTATGACCATAAAACACACCATTTTCTGGTCTACAACACATGCATAAAAGAATATAGCCCACCTGGCACACATCAACAATTATTGAATCATTCCGTGCTTTGTGATAGTTCCAACTCTCAGAAGCAACTTCTTCATCTGGACAGCCATCTGAATCCTTAGCTTCAATGTAAGGTTTTTGTTTAACACGATTTAAATCTTCATGAAGTCCATCCAGTAAAAAGGCAAGAAGTTCCTGGAGATTCAAAACTTTATGTTGCAATAAATAACGGCCATATATCTAGAACACGCGACATTAAAAATAAATCTAAAGTGCATCTTTTCATTCATTCACAAATGATCAAACCAATATGCAAAAGTAACCTGAGAATCATGCTGGCTATAGCCACTGAATTGTGGAGCAAATCGAGCAAGCTTTCCCTTAAATACACGTGGTGCAATCGAAGTTCGGCCTGAGGACCAGATCTTCCTCAACAGCTCCCCAAATGCAAGTGCAAGCTCACCCTGCACAGCTACAACACATGTTAGAAGGTTTATGTTTGACCCTTGAAAAATAAGGACAACATTGTTACAAAAAAATTCAAAACCAACAAACAAAAAAGACCAATAAATGGTGAGAACCACCTACACGCAATCCTAGGGGATTTTGCATATTGATCTCCTGTCTGTAATCTTTCAAGAAATACTCAAAAATGGGGGGAGTGTGGACTAGGCATTGAAGTGCGCTATTCATAAAGCATGTATTCCCCAAATTCTGAAGCCCTGCCAAGCCTCCCTTCTCCTCTTTCTTGCTGTTATAATAATTAACATCATCATCACTAAGAGAACCTCCATCATTCAGAGGCAAAGGATAAACAGTATGGCCATTAGACATAGTTGGCCCCCCTGCAATTGATGAAGACGATCTGGAAGGTTCTAAGGTAACCAAAGCTAACTCATTTCCTGTGGAATCCATGCCTCTTCTCGATGGATAATATCCATCAGCTTTCACCTCCAAAAGTAGCTGTAGAGACAGGAGTAAAGAAAATTAATATACTTGAAAATAACAACCAAAAACAGTCACTGAAACATATAATTTGATGTCCCTACCCTACAGCACGAGAGGAAGCACCCTCCTACTAACTATATATGATTAACATGTCCCAATCATCAGATTAGCAACCCATACACCACTGATCATAAAGACAATAAATTTTCTATTTAATAGTGATAAGTAATTCATGTTATGTACCATTAGAAACTATAGCTCAATGTTTCCTATGCTACATCAGTTTCTGAATACCACATGAAGGGAAAAGGCCTATGCATAGCGGTTTGCATGTGCACTAGTGCATACCTTAATTTTATTTTTTCGCCATAAATAAGCTTGCTAAGATTTGACATCCAGTCTAATGGCCGTGCACTTGCAGTTTAGCACCTAAATATGTTAATTGTTCATTGCATGCAACTTTGAGCCTTAGCCTGCATAGCTAATCAAATAAATTGTTTCCAAGTACTTTAATATGCTTCCTACTACATTCACTCTTTTGACATCTCTAAAAAAGTTTCTCTGGCGTACACTATTTTCCAATTCTGTAGGCAACTTATGTTCAAGCAAAAACATAAAAGGAATGCCTTGCTATAATAACCATAACAATAAACATGCAACGAATGAATATAAATAGGGTTCTCCAATAATTAACACCCCATGCCTCACATATTGGTCCATCTGCAAGTTAGCTTCTTCTAGGGTTTTGTTGCCAAGACGCAATTCTCCATGTTTCTTCTTATTGAAGTAGTCCCATATTTGAATCTGTCAAAAAAAAAATGAATTAAGGGTGAATTAAAATTCAAAATAATAACAATAAAATTGGAAATATAACATGTATACAACAATAAAAGAATAACCATACCTTTTCTTTCTCAATTCCTCTAAGTGTGCACACCTTCTCATAAAGATCAGAAATGGAAGCCTGAATACAGCAATTCAGTTAAAAGGAAAAACAAGTTAAAATGTAACTACTGCATCATTTATAATCAGCCAATGACAACAACAAAAATACTGACTTAAAAATTATTGGCATAGATAGAGAAGATATCATGTTGCAGTATTTGAATAATGACAAAGCCAAACAAAATTTGTACCTTTTTGCTTAGCCTGATAACTGAATGGCTCTGGTCTCTAGAATCAATCAACTTAAGAGAAAGAGGAAAAACCTCCACAGCAAATCTTTTGTAATGAACACCCAGCTCTATCATCTTTTTAGGTAATGCTGGCCCTCCTTTATACCTAAAAGAGAGTAACAATAAAACTATGATATCAAATATAACATTTAGAAATGGCTTCATGTCGTGTAAATTCCCTATTTGGTCATTGTTACAACGAGAAAGATGCATTTCCATTTTATATTGAAGAAACTCTCCACACTTCTAATTTTCAAGTGCAGCCCACCACATAAAAATTATGCCAGTCAATCGCCAAAATATACAAAACCATGTGAATAGAATTGAAGTCACCCCTCAAATAGATAACTCATTCAAACTAAAGAGCATAAACTTGCAGGACTCTGAAGTAACAAACCACGTAGGTAGATGAGAAAGAAGAGAAAACTATGATTATTACCAATCAAAAAGCTTTTCCCAAACATTTTGAGGAACCAAAACATAGTCTCGCTCTTCCTCCAAAGTTCTAATAAGCTCCAGATCATCTCCATCAAAACTTGGTTTCAGGATTAGATCAGAATTATCGATGGGCCCCGGTCGTTCTACCATCAAGGAAAGAACAACATTCAAATGTTGCAAACTAGAAGACTGCTCACCCATTAGGTCTTCACCACTGCTTCTATCAACATACCTCTGCCAGCCAGCAAACCACCTTCAGAGCAGCAGAAGAGAAGGTGGTTACAGAAATGAAATGCCTATGGATTAGGAAAAATCTTACTAAGGACAACAACAAAAATTAGGCAGTAGCCTGTAGCACTTGACATATCACATCTCACTAACTATAGTAAAATTTTGCAGCTTCATTGGGTCTAAATCACATAAGTCGAGTAGGCATAGAACAATGAAATGTGATCAACAGAACTTATTACATGCACCAAACAACAAATTGAGATCAAACGTTCATCATAGGTAATAAAAAATGTATACATCAAATATTGCAAATAAACTTAAAAGTCACAATTCTATAGATGGCACATTTTGCAGAAACTCTGAGATGAACTGGAGGTTAAGGAACCAACATGACATGAAACACAGATCATCTGAGCTAATATAGACCAAACAATTATTTCACCATCCGTGTCTAACATACAATACTACATAGAAACTTCAAAAGTGAAGCATGCAAATCAAAATCAAAAACACATCACCAAGATATAAACCAACACGATACACAAATGCAAATAACAAACAACAAGCTAGCAAGAACTACACAATACCTGTTGGAAACAACGTAGAACAAGTTGCCTTCCTTCAGATTAGACTCAGCCTCAATTGTCAGCTCCTTTATCACCCGCTTCTCCTCCTCCGGAGTGCAAGGCACGCAACTCGCTCCATTCTCCACCATAAACCCGGAACCAGGAATCGTCATGACCGCCACACCCTACCAAACCAAAATTCCACACAAACACACAATCAAAAACCTGAAAATCAGCAACCAAATCGCCGGTTCCAAAACAGAAATCGGGATTGAAACTACTAAACCAGAACAGAAGAGCGACGAAGAGTCACCAGCAATTCAGGGACCGCGAAACGCCAGGGGAGTGTATCAGGATGAGAGGAAAATGGAGAATCGCAATGCAAGAGAAGGGGAGGATGTTTGGGGCGAAAATGGAGGTTCTCAACGAACCCTAGATTGAAGGGTGTGGCCGATTTGATCCGAGAGAAGAAACTGAGACTCCCTAAAATTCACCGTCTTTTTCAACGGCTCGTCCTTTTAAAAACCTTTTCATCTACTTACCGTTTTAAATATTTTCTTTTTTTGAAAATCATTTCTCTTGTTTATTATTCCAAAATTTTCAAACAAATTAATTATACAAATATTTCAAATAGCAGCATATTATTCCAAAATCTAGTACACTCCTTGATCGACACAGCTTGACAGACAATCATATAACAAGTAAGTGATTTTCGATCCACGTATCTGCAGTTATTGCTGATAAAAAAAACGGATATGATCACCATTAACAAACTCGATACAGATCAGAGAGATAGATACACAATACATTTTATATAACGGTACATTTTATCGGAACCTGATAAAGTTTACACATCACTACTGATACATACTTAACATCTCAAGAGTTGTTTAGATTCCTAGATTTTACATAGCCTACCTGAATGGTTAAAGGGCTCAACAAAAGCAAAGGTTTTGTTTACATAACCTACATCATCAATGGTTAATAAGGATGCTCACATATTTATCATATGCTTAACAATCATATGTACAGATGTAGTACTGCATTTTTCACTTCAGGTTCATCACCAGCAAAAACTACCATGTTCAGCGATCCTACAAGGTTGAAACACGAGAGATTTAGACTTAGGAAGCAAAGAATCGGAATGAAAACTGAAACCTGCCTGTGTCCATTGGATTATAATCTGTAACGGCTGAGATGTATCTAAACACTTAAGTTTGAGAACTTCACTTTACGTTGTGAAGTTTCTAGTAGTTTGGAAACATCTCAACCGTTAAAATTGTAATCCAATGGCTATGATTAGTTTCAAGTTATGGCCTGACCTTAACGATGGAGCATCTTTCACTACTGGGTCAGAGAACTATGTAGCCCGAGTGCCATCTGAGCTAGCTGAGGCCTCACTTCCCACAGGGCAAGGCCCGCCTCCATGAATCTCGTCTTCGCTGAACAAGCTCTCCTCAGTAGAATTGGAGAACGGGCCACTGTCTTCATCACTATTCGAATCTGCTTTCCTTCTCTTCTTTCTGATATCCTTGACCCCTCTTCCTTGAAGGGCAAGCCTCCTGCGCTTTCGAGCTTTTCGCTTACCCTTGGGGAAATCTTCATGTTGTGATTCGAGACTCTTGCTTTCTTCTTGATTGGTGATTTTACTTTTACCATACTCGTTATCATCCTCGGAGTTAACTTCGGAGTCAGGCTTGCGCCTTTTCCTACTTGCGTTGGTCTGTAGAAGAGGAAAATATTAATTCCTAAATTAACTTGGAAAGAACATGATAACATGAGCACTTGTTGCACATTTAAGGGATGATCTTACATTTAGTATGCACCATTCTCAATCAACTTATAGATAGCTCTAGAAAGTGGATACGTCAAAGCAACTAGAAAAATGATCCTACCTTGGGGCCACGATCAACCAATTGAGCCCATTCGTGTCGATTCCTCAGGCAATCAAGAACAGCCTGCGAATGACTTGAATATGCATATCGCTCTCCATTATGCTTTCTCAAGTTAGGCCAGTGCTGCAAATGGAAAGCAGATATTGAAGCCCTCACAGAATCACATGGTAAACAAACGAATAAACAGAACATACTGAAGAGTTAAAGAGTATTGTATGATGCAAGAAAAATATACCGGTAAGACTGCATTACAAAGTTCTTCATATGTCATGCGCTGCCCTTTGCTCATGATTTCATTGATCAAGCCTATACGTGGATAATAAAGATGAACGGAGAAAAATGATTATTCGATTCTGAAGTTATTATGTTAAATAAATCCCATCAAGAATAAAGTTCAAAACTACTCGACAATAAGTTCAGCTACCTGGTAAAGTACGGTGAACAGGACCTCCTTCTGTCCCTGTGTCATCATCAGACAAATGCCTTGGTGAATCACGAATTGATGAGAGATTATGACCATTTGCCTCATTGGATGAAGACGGGCCACTACTGGTTGTCAAGGTAGGAGCTATCTTCTTCTTGGTGGAGTGCATTGCATCAGAAGAGTCTGCTGCAAAAGTCAAATCCTGTCTCCTCTGATCAGGAGAAGTCACCCTATCCATCTTCTTAGCATCATCATCATGTTCCCGAGATCTCCGAAAACCCTCACTGGACACATCTTTATTTTTTCTTCTAGAACCCTATGAAATATAGTAACATGGAGACAAGTTACGAAGGAGGAACCAGTATAAAGAACCTAAGTTGCCTAACAGTAAAAATACAAAGAATATAAGGGCTTGTTTGATTCATCTATGGGCATAAAGTGTTTGTAAATCTTACCAAGCCATGATCTTTTCCACTAGAACTCGATGACCGCTTGAGTAGTGTGCTTGTAGCAGTTGGAGAAGACAACTGAGGTAAGCTTCCGGCATGGCGCACACGTGGCACACGAGGTACTCTGGGAGAGCTGTTGAGTTCTTGATGTAGAAGTAGAGCAAGCTGACAAAAAAAAAAACAAAGATCAAGATACAAAAAAGCTCTCACATATAGATAAACAAATAAATAGACATCACCATTAGTAAAAGTGGAAGTTCGGCTCAGACCTCTTCATCGCTAAGTGTTGCAGGAGATTTGGAAGAAGCTGGAGGGTGCATAGGCTGTGTGTGATTCCCCTTATGTGAAAGATGGACATTTGGCTGGTTAGTCTTTTCACCTTTTTGAGGCAAACCTGACCCGGTAGTCTTATTTTGTCCACCAGCAGACTCACCAGAGCCTGAAACAACTACAGTGTTATGTGCAGGAGATGCTTTTGAAGATGATGAAAGTACAGAATCTCTAGAATCCAACACACTCCTCTTGGAAGCGGAAGAATGAGAAATCCTACTTGAATGAGATAATTTTGAAGCAGAATTCCCCGAGGATTTTGGATGCTCTTTTATTGTTTTTCTAGCCATTTCACGGCTATCTTCATTCCGGGATACATTACTTCCAGAGCGATCTCTCTTTACAACAATGTTACTGTCAGGAACTACTCGTTTGGTGATAGTATTGGGATTCTGAATATCTTCAGCTTTAATGTTGTCTGAAGAAGATGATTTTGGGATAATAACACTGAATGAAGGTGAGGATGATTTGGGGATACTGGATGAAGCAGAACATGACTTTACCATAGTTCCACTTTCAGCACATCCCAAACTATGTTTGGGTTCTGAAGAACTTGGTGGAACGGCTTTGGGAGCTTCTGAGCCCTCCAATTCTTGTTTAGACCTACAAGGGATGCTTGAAGATTCATCAGCTTTATCTGAATGACAACCTTTCACTGTTGAACTTCTTTCAGCATCTTGAGCCTCATGGTCACTGCTAACTCCAGCATCATTCTCTTTAGAGGTTTTAGACACATCATCAGTAGATATTATTGGTTGCTTTTCATGAAGAGGAGACTGAACAGTCATGACACCTCTTGAACTATTTGTGATCTCTTCAGATTTCAATTTAACACTAGGCTGTACTGAGCTAAGAGACATGTCATCATCAATCGAGTCACGGACAGCCTGATTATCTTTAACCAGATCTTCGATGGGGGACTTCACAACGGCCCTACAAGAACCTTCTATGATTTTATCCGATTTATCAAGTGGGAAGCCCTCTCCCTAATATAGGATAAAGATACACCATTTTAGTAACACGAAAAATATAAAAAATGCACATATGCATCATGGCAAAACAAAATCGTGTCAGCAATAGCATTAACGTAAACAATGATAAATACAATATAAGAACAAGTATTGAGCAGTAGCCACTATTATCATGAAAAGTCAGCTTTATATAGTGTGAGATTCCACTAGTCATGCATGCATTTATTGATTTATTTTGGAGATTATCAATACAAATGAAGTTGTTTCCTAATTCAACAAAATTAACAAGGGCACTACATTATATTTAGCACACTTCTATTTTTGGGGTAAGGCTCACATTTTGAAGTCGGCGCATAAAGGATCTTATTAAGCATAAATTATGGGCTTTATAACTCCCAAACTTTATGGTTCATGCATGGCTATTGATGTAAGTGATGTCGTCACACATTTCAAAACAATATAAAAGCTCTATGACATTCTCAGGACTAGTACTGCTTATCAGTAATAGATGAAAGTGCACCCTCTATCACATGTAATTTTTCTAGAACTTCCATTCCTAGGACAAACGGAGGATGGCCTCAATTAACAAGTGTATTGGACCAAATCAAGATAAATAAAAAAGGTCATATCCCATGTCTAGCAGATCTTTACTCTGGTGTCGGACAATCTCAAGTCCAATTATTACAGATATATCATACTGAGAATGCTACATTTTTAATTCTAAGTCAAAGCTAGTCTACTAATGTTAGTTGATATCTAACTTAGTCCATGCCCATTAAAGCAACGTTTTCAACTTTACATAGCAACGATAGAGTTACGGCACTGCTTCTAAAACAGATTAGCTTGTGTTGTCTCAAGTGATGAAAATCAAATTTAGTGAGTTTATGATATTAAATAAACAAAAATGTGCAGAGCATAGCCACAAGAGAAACCACAAATAGCATGCTAAACTGAAACACTTGATATATAAATCCAGATTAAAGCATACCTCTACTTTTGCAGTAATGCTCCTCATATCATAGTGTTCTGTTGGTGATGCAACAACAACATTGGTTTTGGTAGAACTCTCAACCCTAGCAGTAACTTGAAGAGCGTCCTTTTCTTCCTTCTGTCCAACTTCAACTGGAAAAGTGTGTTTGGACATGTCAAAAGAGAAAGCCTCTGAAGGAAGCTCCGTGGCCATTTTCTTCCTGGGCCTCTCATCATTATAATCTGGTGCAGGACCACAATTTGGTACAGATGCTTGAGGAATGGTGTCCTTTAGATTCCTGTTCTTGATAATCCTACTGTGCGTCTTGGAAGACATAGTACCTCTGTCCTCATTAATCTCCAACTTCTTTGCATCACTGGGGGCAGTAAACACTAGTAATAAGAATGAAAACACAAAATTTGAGTCAAAGGGAACATGTAACCTACACAGCACTATGAGATTTGAACTTGATCCGCCAAGGAAATGCTTGCAGTTAAAAATTAAAAAAAATTAATAGCATAAAACATATAAAAGCACACAAGATAACCTGTTTTAGAAGTATGCAAGCTTTTCTTCTTCCGGTCACCGTCTTTATCAGCAGCTCTAGCCTTCTTCTTCCCACTACTATCCTTGAATGACCCTGTATCTTCTTTCCTGCGCTTACCCGAATGCAAGACCACACGGGGAAGCAAGCTTCTATGCTTTGTACCATTCTGTGAATACCGCATATCTGCCCTCTTGTCATAAGCACCTTCCTCATCTCTGCTTCTCATCCCATCCAAAGTTGCAGTAGCGGTAGCCAAGGAATTCTCCTTAGACAGAGAAAACAGAACTCCGGCACCTTTATCCACGGGATTTTCATACTCTTCTCCTTCAACCTTAGCTTCACCCTCCTTCTCATCCCAACAAGGAAACTCCTTATACTGAAAATTAAACTTCTTCGGCACATACCCATTACACTTCCACAGCTGGGGTGTGAAAACCGAACTCAACCCTCCAAACAAACCAGGGTCACCACCCGGGACTCCATGCACATGAACCCTTTCCTCCATAGGCCTCTCAGCCCAAAGCCTGGGTCGCCGAGCCGGCCCGTTGGCTCCATAAGAACCCTCCATCCTCACAGTCTTGGTCGGTAGCTCAACCAGCAATTGAGCCACCTCCTTCTCCTCACTCTCATTCCTATTGTTCTTAGTTTTGCATTTATCACAAGCAAAGGACTCATCCCCTTTCACATACCGCGAGCAGCGCGTGTGCACCCACACCCCACACTCGTCGCAATTCACCATCTCCTCCCCATCGTCGAACGTCACACCACAGACACAATCCACCGTCCAGGAGCCGTCACCCCAGTCGTCCGGCTGCTCCGTCCGGTGCGACCTCCCTTTCATAGCTTCACAATCACTCCCCTAATCCCCTAAAAGATACAAAAACTTAGCACCCAATAGCCCAAATCCCCAATTCAGACCCCAAATCCAGAACCCAGAAACCTAATTCATATCTCTCAGCCCCAAATTCAATGTTTCAATCGTTTCCAACAATCCTAGCTTCAAAACATCGAATAAACAGAAGATTCAGACGAGATAGATACCTGGTAACCACAAAAATCTACCCCTCTCGGAAACGAAGAAGAAGATGACGAAGCTTTCGGCTCCAAAGTCTCTGAAGCTCGACGACGGCGAGAGCTTGGCCGTTCTCAATCTGTGCTCTTGAGCAAATACAAAGAACTCATTTTTATTTTTTTTCTGATTTTCTCGCTTGAATAAGAAACGGAACTCAGAGCGAATATAATATTTCCATAATAGAGCTTTGGCGTCCGTCTCGGCTCAGCTGATCAGCTCCAATACATTTCGGCCCAACTCAAAAACCCAGCCCATAACAAGCCCAAACATAAACGGGCCTCAGAGTTTGACTCAGTTGACTCTCTATCATTGGCTCTGAGCCTGAGCTCTGAAACTCTTGCGTCACGCTCTGCCCGAAAATAAATGAAAAAAGAGCTTTTTATTTTTATTTTATTCGAATATTATATAAATTAACATTGACTAGGTTAAAGCCACTGTGGGTGTACGCAATTTACTAAAGTACCCTCGCACTGACTGGTCAAACCAAGAAGTGGGCTTGTTGGTTGTGTCTGATTCAATTAAAGCTGGTTAGGTGGGGAGGGTGAAACAGTAAAATAGTCACCAAACGAGGACAAAAACGTCAATAGAGTTAAGATTCTTTTTTAATTATTATTATTAGTTTTGGCCTTTTTGTTAATTTTGCTTAATTTTTTACGCTAACAAATAAAGAACATGAAGAGAGAGGCTTTTTGTTTAAAGTCGCCATTTTTATTTTATTTTCACTAATCATTTCGTTTTCTCCGTAGTGATCTTGAGCTGGTTTTCACAGCGGTTTTGAGGTTCCGAGGTACGATTTTGTGTGTTCTGAAGCTTTTGGTTCTATGTTTATGCGTTTTGTGGTTCTGGGTTTGTGAATTTTTTGTTGTTCTTGTTGTTGATATTTGATCATCGAATCTGTGACAGAGACGGGTTCTGGAGCTTTTTCTGGGTTTTGGGTCCGGTGAAGGGTTCGATTCATGGCCGTCGTTGAGAAAGCTACGGTGGATTTGGGGCTGAGCTCGCAAGATTCCGGCGTATCCAACGATCAGGATCAGTCCAAGCACGGCCAAGTCCGGTCCGGTAGGGTAGATCCTAGCTTGCATCAGAACGCCAATGTCCCGATCCTGCGGCCTCACGATCAGACCCTTTACAGCCTCCAGATGGCGCCGCCGGTTCAGCAGCAGAGCTTCGATCAGAGCGTCGGAGCTCACCCATCCAACGGCGGAGATTTCAGGAGGAACGGTGATGCAGATGAGAGCTTAAGGAGGGATATGAGGGAGCTTCAGGAGCTCTTCTCGAAGCTCAATCCCATGGCTGAGGAGTTTGTGCCTCCGTCTCTTACTGGCCATGGATTCAATGGAGGGTTTTATGGTAATAGCCCTGTTGTGCTCAACAATGGAAGAAATGGACAATTCAATGGGAACATGACCAGAAGGGTATGAGCTATTCATAGTTTTACTGTCACTATGCTTCTTCTTTTGTTTGGTTGCCTAGAAAATCAATTTCTGTTTGAAATTTTGCTTGAGTTCATGAAGATTGTAGAGCTTGCTATTGAGTAGTGTGGAGGTGCTTGCTTATTGTTGCTTCAAACAATGAAAAAGCTTCCATTTTTATCTTGTGTGTGTGCTGAGAATGAGCTATGTAAAGCTATTATCTAATTATTGTGTTATAAAATACTACATTTTCTAATGATCTAAGGTTGTTAGACCCTAAACTTGATCTTTCATTTACTTACTAATTCTTGTTGATTATGTTTGTAACAGAAGAGCTTTAATCAAGGGAAGCGTAGAATGAACAGTAGGACTAGTATGGCTCAGCAGGAAGAGATCATTCGAAGGACTGTGTATGTCTCTGACATTGATCAACAGGTACATTCTTACTTAAGCTTTGATTGCATCTAATGAACTTATCTTCAGACTTTCATATTGGGTGTTGTGTGTATATTTATCATTGATTTATATCGGATCACAGGTCACTGAGGAGCAGCTTGCAGCACTATTTATAAGTTGTGGACAGGTAATATTGTTAAGGGATAATCTCACTCAGCGACCCCAAGTATGCACAATTCTCAACTCACTACCCCCAAGTTTAAAAGGTTTTTTGACAACCCATTTAAGTTTTTTTTTAGTCTCATTATACCTCAGTTCCGGCAAATTTTGGGTGTGAAATGACATAAATACACTCATTATAAATAAAAATAAGGCTATTGTTGTTATTTCACACTCAAAATTTGATGGCATTGGGGTTAATTGAGGCTAGAAAAACTTAAGGGATTGTCAAAAACTTTTTGAACTTAGGGGTAGCTAGTTGAAAATGGTGCATAGTTAAGGGTAGCTGAGTATCCCTATTGCTAATCTTGCTTTCACTGATAGTTATCATAACAATCTACACTTAAACCTTGATCCTGAAAAAACCCTTCTTCTGGTGAAGGTTGTGGACTGCCGTATATGCGGTGACCCTAACTCCGTTCTTCGTTTTGCCTTTGTTGAGTTCACCGATGAAGGTCTTGCTCACCATTTGACTTTAATTATTTTGATGCATGGTTTATGACTTTTATTATCTTCAGTATATTGAATCATGGCTCGGAGCTAAATTCTTCATTTTTGGTGGTTTGGTTGTGTAGAAGGTGCAAGGGCCGCTTTGAGCCTTGCTGGGACAATGCTTGGATTCTACCCAGTTAGAGTTCTTCCCTCTAAAACAGCTATTGCACCCGTTAATCCAACATTTTTGCCCAGGGTGAGAAAGACTTGCCAATTTAATTTTCTGAAAGTGTAAAAGTCTGAAGTCTCTGATAATGCATAGCATCTTTTGCTTAACCATTGACCGAACGGTTCTTTAGATTTCAGGATGAAGATGAACGTGAGATGTGCGCGAGAACTATTTATTGTACAAATATTGATAAGAAGGTGTCTCAAGCAGATGTTAAACTCTTTTTCGAATCAGTCTGTGGCGAGGTTTTTTTCTCCATCAGCTCATAACTTTTTTTTATGTTAATGTTCTTACTAATGTTATCATGGGGTGGCTTATGAGTGTATGTACATATTGTTCAACGCAGGTTTATCGACTGAGGATGCTTGGAGACTATCATCATTCTACTCGTATCGCGTTTGTTGAGTTTGTGATGGTACTTGCTTCTTCCTTACTTGGTTATAACATTCTAGGACTTCGCTAAAGAAACATATTTTGTATCTTAGCTTCTTGTCTGAAATCTAACAATGCATTCCATCAAATGGGGAACATGACAATTCAAACTTTGTGTGTGAATAAAGACAATTTGAAGTTTGACCGTGTACTTTGTTCACTTCGTTATTTTCTAATTTTAGGAATTATCACTACTTGGATTATCATTTTGGTAATTGTGAACTCTTTTGCCTCTGGTGAAAAATGGGTTCTATTTGCATTTGAGCTGTGGATATTTTCGGTTAAATTGCACATAACCACCTTTATGAATTGTCCACAAAGACATGAACTTATAGTAAATTTCCACAACACAAGACTATCCTTGGAGTTTTCACGTGTCACCATCGTACAAAATAGACTAAAACCATCAAAAATTTCGATTTCTTTTGTCAAATGAGTTTAAAATTTTATAATATCCCAAAACTACTCGTTCCTATCCTTTGGTCTTCCGATTTCAATATGATTCCATGGAGGATTTCAAGAACTGAATCAAATTGAAATGGGATGTAAAGTGTTTGAGTAAATTGAAAAACGATTTTTTTTTTTGTACTTTGCTGACACGTGAAAATTCACAAGGGTAGTCATGTGTCATGGAAACTTTACTATGTGTTCATATGTTTGTGGAAATTTACTATGTTTTTGTGGGCAATTCATTAAGGTAGTTATGTGCAATTTACCCTTATTTTTTCAATGATTAAGTTCTACACTTGCACGGCAATTTTCCCAACAAGATCATATCATGTACCATAATGTGTTGTTACGCTCATAAATTAGCTCGGTAAACATCTATTTAACTCTGCAAGTGATATTGAATCTGTATTGTATCTATCTCAGGCTGAAAGTGCAATTGCTGCTCTGAACTGCAGTGGAGTCGTTCTTGGTTCATTACCAATAAGGTGAGTCCATTTATTTAATCATAAACCAAACACATTTATCCTTTTTTTCACTTTGTTTATCAAGTTAACATTCGATTCGTTCTATATCAGGGTAAGCCCATCAAAGACCCCAGTTAGGCCCCGCGCTCCTCGCCACCCGATGCACTAAATCATCAGCAAGGCTCTGGTTTGCTCACCAGTTTCATATCTATGGTCTATCTTTTGTTTATTCTATCGTATAGAGTTTGATGAAAACTACAACGAATCAAAGACCCGTGTTTTCTTTCATCTGTAATATGAGGATCGGTATTGTTCTAAGTTTGAACATGGTCGACAATCCGAAATATAGTAGTTCCTTTGGTTATGTGACTTGCACGTTTTATTTTTTGTAGTACAAATTTATAAGACATTATGAAACATAGTTCCTATTGTGTTTGTGTCATGATGTTTTTTTCACAAGATTAGGTGGCATCTTATTGCATGCCCTTCCTTGAGCAACTCCAACGCTTCGTTGAGCTTTTCGAAGGGGAGTTCATGGGAGATGAACTCCGATAGGTTAACCACCTGAAACAAAAACAAACCCGGATCACAGGATTAGAATCAGTGATCTGATACTTATTATATCGAGTTTTTTGGTAGGGTTGACTTTGACTTACCCCTTTGCTGCAGTGTTTAGCAAAGCTGGGTAGGTCGGACTTCCCTTTGAACCCTCCGAAGGTCGCTGCAGTGAGGTTGCGGCCTTTGAAGAACTCCATCGGATGGAGTTGGAGTGGCTTTGGTTTCGTGTGGACGCCCAAAATCACCGTCAATCCCCAACCCTGTGGTAAACAGAGTCAACAGGTGACCCGTTGAGATTCGAACCATTAAGTCAATCCTAGTAGACACAACATTGTTCAGGTGTTAGTGTAATAACAACATAGTACAGGACTGACATCATGGGTTGAGAGGAAGGCCTCCCGGAGGATGTCTACATTTCCAGCGCACTCGAAGCTGAAGTCAACGCCGCCGTTGGACATTCCTCTGATGACCTGCAGATCAGCAGTATCATCTGAGTCTTGTTCTCCGGCACCGGAATCTGGAATTGGAAATTACCAAAATGCCCTTACCTCGTGGAGTGGCTTCTCCAAGTCATTTGGGTTGATAAAATCTGTCACTCCAAATGTTTTGCCTGTTTACAGACACGGAGCCGTTGACTTTTGAAGTTCGGACCAAATCATAGTATGTGATAGAAGCAAAAAGTCAATACCTTTGTCGAATTTGCTAGTGTTGATGTCAACTCCTATTATCTTGGTCGCTCCTCTAGCTCGAGCTCCTTCCGCAACCTGTCCCAGACACAAATACCGATAATTTCAATATTTCACATCAAATTTTATCACTAATATTGATAAATTACGATATATCAAGAACTCTTATCTAATCTAACTCTTTCCTCACACACTCACATCTGTTTGGAGACAGATGACCATCTAGGATTCAAAAACCCGACATTTCAAGTGATAGAGTTTGTTTTAACCAATCAGAACATTTTATATCAAAAATTAATATCGCTTTGAATATCGAAACAGAAAACAAAAATCACCCTAATAAACTGATGCACTTTTACGTATACTTACACTATACGTTCTTTTTTATCGGCAATATGTATCAAGGTTTCGGTTCTTAAACTTTTAAAATAAATCGAGGTAAGTGCGAAAAAAGAAAAGAACTTACAGCATAGCCCACAGCACCCATACCAAAAACAGCAACAGTGGATCGAGCCTGCACATTGGCAACGTTCCAAGCAGCTCCAACCCCTTAATAACATCAAATTCAGACAACCTCGTACCAAACCTCGGATCTTGTCTCTTGTCAAATCCTAAAACACACAATCAATTACCGGTGGAGATGCAACAGCCGAGCAAGCTCATCCTATTGAGAGGAGATGCGCCGAGCCTCACGACGCATCCACTATCCATGACCGTATACTCGCTGAATGTGGAACAGTTGAGGAAATGGTAAATAGGCTTATCGTCTTTCGAGAACCTCGTACCTCCCTCCCTCATCATACTCTTGTTCGGATCCACCCCGAGATTCGCGCACTTGTTCGTCCTCTTGCTCTTGCAATATGCACAATCTCCACATTCCCCGTGGAATATCGAGATCACCTGGTCCCCGCTCTTCAGGTCCGTCACACCCTCCCCTACGCTCTCCACGATCCTACGAAAAAAAACTCGATTCATACGTCAGTAGTAAACAAAATTGAAATAACTATGTTAATTTTGTTATATAAATGGGTAATCTACGTAAAGAGCTTGTCACATTTCTCACTTAACTATATCCGATCTTTAAATTTTCTTATTTAGTTGCACTAAACATTTTTCTAACTTACTATAGTTTGATCATAAATGACAAATATATTCTTGTAACAATTTAAGAAAAATTGGAAGTTTAATGTAATTGAATCAGGAAAGTTAAAAACCAGTGTTGTTAAATAAGAAAAGTGACAAGATTACTGTATTTTTCTAAGATCTTCTGTTACACAAATGTACGTTCTTTACCCTGCACCCTCGTGCCCTAGGATTCGAGGGAAAGCGCGTTGAGCCTCGTTCTACAAACAAAATAAACGTCATTAAACCTCTATTTGTGTAAAATAAATAAATACATATATGGAAAGGTTTAATGAAGAACCATTCTTAAACTAAAAAATAGAAACCACATATGTTATCATGAGATCTAAATCCAACACACGGCAAGGAGCAAGAACAACAGTAATTTCATTTAATAATATTATGATAATAGTCCGACATGATAGGATATGAACCTAAAGTACTTATCATAAGCAAGTAACTAAAGTATCATCAGAAAATGGTCTGATACCCAATAATGGTCTAACTCACGTTTAATAGTCCGACAGTTGTTTGATATATGAACCTAAAATATCACAACCATATAACTAAAGTATGATTGAAAATGATCTGACACATGTCTGATAGGGGTTCACAGGTCCGATAATCCAATAACGATCAGACACATGTTCGATAGTGATCCGAGATTGGTCAATAACATACTTTACCTCCATAACAATAGTAAAAAACGGGTTGCAAAATTTTGACACTGCACATTTTATATCAATCTCAACTCTTTATATATCAAAAATACGGTTTAATAGAACTGATGTTTAACGTACATACCTCGCCTTTCCAACCACGTAGATCAGTGTAACATAAATTGGCGAAGAGGATCTTGATCCGGACCTCCAATTTTTTGGGAGGATGGACTTGGATATCTTCCAACACGAAAGCCTCCTCCGGACCCCATAGCACGGCGGCTACATAAAAATTTCGGACATGAACTAGTCTTCGTTACATCCTATGAACATGTAATAATTGAGACAACATGCATGCTCATACATTATCATACGTACGTACCCTTGCACGTGATGACCTGTCCGGTGGTCTTGGCCGGATCCGGCGCCTTGTCGCCGAAATCTTCCAAGGGATCGTCGGCCGGTTCCGGTTGAGAATTGGCTTCGCTGTTGCTGCCGTGTTTTTTGGGCTTCTTCTTCACGAACGATACGATGTTTGACCAAGACATAATTAATTAGGAGACGATTGTTTAAAAAGATTTGTGGTTTTTATGAATTAGTTCTTGAATTAATGTGTTTTTTTTGTTGTAATGTTTCGGAGGTGTTCCTCGTTTCATGGCTGAAATAAAGCTTGTCGTTCTTTTATGTTTCTAATTATGTCACACATTTTCCACTAATAGAGAGACTTGCGTTTGTCCAGTAATTTGCATATGTATTAAATATTGGTAATTGCAACAAAACAAAACAAAAAACCTTATATTTCGGGTTTGTACGAATCAACGTTGTTGCAAATAGGCGCTCTAATGTTATAATTTGTTGTATCGTTAATCATTTTTGATAAAACAGTTGTTTTACCTCACGTGTTGAGCGTGTACCCTAAACATTTTGGAAATGTCTAAATTAACCTCGCGAAACATGAAGATAGTTTTTACCATTAATTGTTTTGATAGAAAAAGTCCCTTCATATTTAGCAGTCAGTTAATGGCAAAAAAAAATAGCATTCATATTTAACGAGGCCAATTAGGATATTTCTAAAATGTT
Organism: Erodium texanum; assembly: GCA_036897725.1. Classification (NCBI taxonomy): domain Eukaryota; kingdom Viridiplantae; phylum Streptophyta; class Magnoliopsida; order Geraniales; family Geraniaceae; genus Erodium; species Erodium texanum. Next base: position 20,959 of record JAYMSW010000118.1, read on the forward strand.
TGCTCAACACGTTTAACGTCAAAAATAACCCGCGATACAACAAGTTGCAATATAAAAACGTCGATTGCCAACCATCTAAACATAAAAACACATATTATGAAGCACCTTTTGCCCAAATTATTGAACACGGTTTAAACATGTGTTTGGTGAGTGCTGCGCCTACAATGAACTCGAATTGAATGATATCATCCCAGATTATATGAATTAAATAATTAATTAAGCAACTTTTCAAAAAAAAAATGATAATTAAGCAACATGTCAAGATTGTAGTCGTTACTATTTTCGTCATAGCAAATCTAAAATCACCAATAAATGATTTATTTTATTTTTCAAGCTTCAACCGAAATGGACAAATCAACTAACCAAATATATTCATTTCTATATCTTTTTTTTCACATGAGAAACATATGTCTCTTGTTTAATTTTACCCAATCAAACCATTCATTTATTTGATAACAAAAAGCACCTTTTACACAAGTAAATAAATAAGGAACCTTTCATAATTAACCATACAAGCTTTTGTATTGTATGATAATAGTTGGAGTTTGAGTCCCTCCATCAAAGTTTAGCTATTCCAATAATCGAGAGTTTAATTGTATAATTTAATGTTAAAAAATTTGTAGCAACAATATTCATCTCAATTCTAAGATGTGAAATGTTTAGGTATATGTCAAATTCTGAAATGAAAGGTTTTATCAAACAAAATAAATACACATTTATCTCATTTTTAACCTAATTGATTTCTGATTTTTTTTTTTATATATAGATGATTCATTTTGGGTAACACTCATTTCAACCGACCAAACTACCCTATTGGGTGAATCCGTGGAGTTGTAAGATGTGGACCATGCAACGGGTAAACCGAAATCAAATTTTTATATCATGATAAAATCTGATTTATTTAAAATTTACCTCGGCCGTGCTTGAATATTCCGTTTCATTTTCTTCCTCGAAACATTAACGTGGATTAGTAGCGTTTGAAGGGAAGTTTTATTCTTGGAGGCATGGTGTAAACACATTAAACATTCACTAATAATGTAGGGATTAAGATGGGTTACTTTTTCCTAAAATTGAATAATCAAATCATATTTTTTTTATTCGAATTGTACTATAATTTCGATTATGATCGAATATCACCCATAACTTAATCCTAAACTTTTCTCCAGACATCTAACTTGATTCCTAACCTAAAATCCTCCTTATATTTTATTTCCATAAACAAAAGAATTTCAATGCTATACACCCCTAATAGGTGAACGCAAAGTATTTTACATGTAGATAATGTATAGATAGGGGTGGAGTCAAAAATTTAATTCAGGATATTCTCTCAACGATCGTTAAATATATTAGAATATTAAATACATCTTATGTTGAGTTGCGAATTAAGTTGTTGGAAAGTTTTGTAAAAGTTTTAAGTTAAAAAAAATAGTATTTTGAAGTAAAAAGGAGTCAAGCACGCACCAGATCTTCAAATGACCATAACTTTTTAATACGAACTCCGATTTAGACTCGTAAGATATCAAATCGAAGGTAACTGAAAACTTTACAATTTTATAATACTTTCTCGATTCAGAGTATTCCCGAGAATACCCTATACCCTTCCAAATCCACCCCTACATACAGATCAATATCACTGTTTTGAAATCAAGTTAAAATACGATTTATCCGACAATTACCTCTACCTAACCAAAATATTCCGATTCATTTTCTTTCTCGAGACATGTAACATGGATTACTATAGATTCGAGAGGGGTTATTTTTTTTTCTTTCTTGGAGGCAAGGTATAAACACACTAATCATTCACTAATAATGTAGGGATTAAGATGGGCTGCTTTTGGTAAAAGCAGCTTTATTTGATGAACAAATCGCAAGAGGAACTCGCGGTGGATAATTGCAGAGGTGAGGGTCAATAATAATCTGGTGGTTGTCGCTGCTAAATCATCTTTAACAAGCTTGCCCGCTTTTGGTCTCCACTATGGGTCCTTGTTTCGACCCCTCTTTTCTTGACTGTCTCCGACACCTCATCTATTATTTGTTTCATACATGTCCCTAATACACTACTAATAGTTAATCATAACAAATTTTGTAATAATTAATCGTATTTTATCATATACTTAATGTCTAATTTTCGTTAAGGATTCTTCAAAAAATATTAATATTTGAATGATAAAAAAAAAGTAGTTTGAGTTTTTTCTTCTTTTTTTTAAATGTAGATGTTATATATTATATATAAACCATGGATATGTTCATATTAAACTATTGATAATAAAATCGTAGATTTCATAGCAATATTCAAACTAGACTTGATGGGAATAACATTTTCTCTATGCAGGATTAAATGAGCATATCTTGCGTATCGCTAAATAATTAGACCAGACCAAACGACACTTCATTTAACAACCAGAACGAATCAGACGGCGTATCGCGTGGCAACCAGATCGGACCCGACTGCATATCAAACACGCACATGGGATAACCTAAGACAAACAATAACATTTAACTCACATAACTGTAAATAATAATAATAATTACCGTCCCTACCAAGATTCGGTCTTTGACAATGTATTAGGGCTAACTTAGTGGTTAAGAGAGTTATTTCTCTTAGCTATCAGAGATTGAATTTTGGTAGAAATCACGATAATCATTATTATTATTTAATTGATAAGCGAACAATATATTCATCTTAGTTATCAGAGATTGAATTTTGGTAAAAATCACGATAATCATTATTATTATTTGATTGATAAGCGAACAATATATTATCTATTCTCACTGTAACAATATGGTGCCTATAATATTTCTATTATATCTCGTACAATTAATAGTTTAATATATAAGGAAACTTGTGACATGAGTAAAATAATATGGATGTACCAAAAATAAAGACAACTAGGGTTTGTAGTTGAAACTATCATGATAAAGTTCCTTCCAATATCGTAAACAAGAGTATTATTATTATTTGAAATCACAATATTCTAGTTTTTTTTTTTGAAAAAATTCTCGTAACTTTATATATCAACACGAAGATATACATATAATTTGTTAAACATTTAAAGCAAAAGTCCTGACAATCTAGACTTGGTGGGAATATAATTCCTGCAGTCAGCTTCTCACAGAGCATAGCTCGCGTACTGCTTTACAACCAGTCTAAACCTAAGTGAAGGGACCTGAAACATATTGGATGTGCATCTACACCAGACAAAAACTGACACTAAACCAGCCGACGCTGGTATCAAATCCAACCGACGTTGGCAACTTATTAATTAAAAGACAACAAAAGTCAACGAAAAACAGCAACTAAATGATGACTCGAAAAGGCTTCCTCTACACGAAACTTCACGATCAGCTAATTTTCAAGAGGCTTGACACGGGCGACAGTGGCTTGATCAAGGGCAGCAATAGGATGGGCGACAACATACTGGATGGGACGGAGGAAAAACGTGAAGGCGCAAATCTAAAGAGCTGGCATATCAGACGGAGATCAAGGCCAAAGGAGGGAAGAGAGAACAACCTTTTCCCTTTTTCCAACAAGCGGCAGTCAGGTTATTCTCCCAATACGATTAAAAAAAATTCTTGCAAAAAATTCTAGTTAAAAACCATGTTTTGTGTAAATAAAAACTTAAATTTGAGACTTTTTATGCAAACAATCAATTTCATTTCTGATCAGGCATATATTTTTGTTGTGTAGCAGTGGGATCAACCGCCACAATATGTTATTATTGAATATAAGTTTGGTAAGATTTGCAATATTTAATTTCTTATTAAGTTGTTAAATACCATCCAAATGGTTTCGAACTTAGGAACTCTGGATACGAGGACAAAAGCTTAACACCACATGTCGTCACCATGACGATAACAAAGGAGTGGTAGAAAGGTGATTAAATCGGCTAATTGCTTGTTAATTATTTATTATTTGGTTGGACTTCCCATGTCAACTATTTAATTAGTACACTTTATCACAATACTGTACTAAAAAATGTACCTCACAAATTGGGAAATAAATTTCTTCTTTTTTGTAAAAAGGTGCCCGTTAATCTCATGTTGTTCTGTTATATGACCCTCCAATTGATTTTTTTTTCGAAAATCTCAAAACTTAATCTAACAAAAAACAAGTTAAGTTAATTATTTCAATAGCAATAACAAAAAACTAGTCTGGTGGTTAAAGAAATTATTAATTATCTTAACCATTCCGGATATCAAATTCTAATGGGGACAATAAATATTGTTATTTGTAATTATTTGTCTCATTTCATGTGTATGTTTCTTGTGTCTGTTTTAGTCTATTGTTAAACATTCACATATAAAAGTTATTCTTATTGAATACTAACTACAAAATTTAGTATTCTCACCAAATTTAAAATCTATAATATTATTACATAATTGTAATTAATGTTAGCTGAACATATTTTCTGATAGCGAATACAAAGACTAACACGACCGACTGTATCTACATGGACATGATCATATATGAGTATTTTCTTTTTAATTTTATCCAACTTAAATTACAAATAAAAATTGCGGATTAAATGAGGTAAATATAATCAGGGTACTAAAAAAAATTATTTTATCATTATCTTACATAATATTGCAACTACAACAAACCATTAATTTTGTAGGAACAACCTAACACATAATATCATTCAACACTGGAAAACAACTAACCCTAATTAGCATTTTCCTGAAGAAAAAAAGAAAACAAATGTTCAAAACCCTAATAACACCAACACCACCAACAACAAAGAAGAGAGAAAGAGATGAGAGAGTGCAGGTTAGTAAGAGGTGGTTAATGTGTCAATTTTCATGTGATAATCATGATTAGCCATGGATTTTTGACAAGTTACCATAACATTAACAATATTAATCATTACATTTCAGACACACAAACACAAAAATAAAGATCCACCCTCAGATTAATCATACATAGTAATGACTAACGGTATTATTTTACTATTTTCTTCATTTAGTTCTACCGTTAATTTTAATTCCGACAATCTCCAATATTAATAATGACCAGCACTACGTTAATTAGTTACCCGTATACGCTAATTAGACAAATAAGCAATTAATTACCTGTATGCCACTTCATGATCGGTTAGTTAGATGTGGGATTGACTTCGAATTTCATGCCACTTATCTCTGGTTATGATGGATTTACGTCGGTGCACTAACCATGTTTAATTTATGTGATTTCATTCAATAAAGTAAAAGAGAATTTACAGATCATGATAGTTAAATTTGATGTTTTTATAGATCATAATGGTTATTTTTAAAATGTGATTATTTATAAATGGTTAATTTTGTTACTTTGTAAATAATAATGGTTATTTTTTAAGTGTGACCATTCACAACGATTAATTTTATACTTTTAACATCATTATTTAACTGGACGAAAATTTAAAAGTATTGATTAGGTGATGAAAATGTTAAAAATAAAGTGGCTAAAAGGAAAATGAATTAACCAAAACTCTTAATATATCATTTTATCTAAATTGTCGACTAGAATATAATTTAGAATGATGAAAATAGGAGGCAGAAGGTTAGTTGAGAAATTCATTGTATTATTTTCATCACATTATAGATATTTCTTAATTTCTGTCTAACTAAATATAGTGTAAGAATCACTAGGTTAACCATTGATAATTATCACACTTAATTAGTAACCGTCGTGACGTGTAAAGTGACGAATAGTGGGGGAATTGGACTGATATGACGGTGGATGCTCAGTGTATTATTGTTCATGGTCAAACTAATCCAGAGATCATTGAAGTACTGGGTATCCGTGAAATACTCCGGTGGGTTCGACGTAAAGGGCGGTATCATGTCATCATTGAGTCAGATTGCCAAACCGCAGTACTAGCCATCAATAACTCGGTAATAATGTCATCCCCGATAGGCCTCTTAATTGATGATATGCTTTTAATGTCAATAGTTTTTATACGCCGATCAGCGAATTGAGCAGCCCATTGGTTAGTAAGGGCGGCTCATTCTTACTCTGGTTGGCTTTAGAGCATGCACTTTGTGCCAGATAGGCTCTACCGAATTTTTGTAACTGACTGTTTACCTTAATAAATTCAGTCAGTTGACCTCAAAAAAAAAATTAGTAACCGTTGTAATGTGTAAAGTGACAAAATTAACCGTTATGATTTAGAAAAATATAAAAGATAACCTAATTGATAAAATCCTCTAAAATAAACATAAACCTTAAAATTAATTAATTAATTATATAAATAATTAAATATAGCTTGTATGGTAAGTGTTGGATCAAATAAATTAGCATAAATAGAAAAAATTCTGATCATTTAAATGAACAAAAGTTGAATATTCTCTTATAATTAATTGGGTATACTACATAGTAAATAGTGTCATGAGGACCCAAATGTGGGTTTCTTGAGATATGATTGATTACTCCATAAGTTTAACAGATAGAAACTACACAATATAACTAGAAAGAACCTCTCAAATGGAATAACCATGCATTGTCAATTTTAAGGCCATTCTCTAGTATTAATCATCCTAGTTACTATTCTTGCAAAATTCTCACAGAAAATGTTCATAACAAACGACAAACTCGCATTTGTTGTTACATAAATAAATGTTATTAATACGTTACGAATTTGTATACACGGCATGATATAAATTGTACTGGTTTACATATGATTAATGCGAATGCGATTGTTCACAATTACAATAGAAACTTACTTTCCTTTGAATAGATACTTTCATCTGCAATTTTCTACTTTCCCATTGCATAGTGCCAAATGATGAAGTTCCCTTATGAGGCTTCCAAGTTGTTCCATCTCAATACAAATAGGGTAGAGCTTGTCACTCCCATTCTTGGTGATTCTTTTGTCCTTTTGTTGGAAGTCCAAATTCTTTATTACAAAAGGTTTGGTAAACATCAAAGTTAGTTATTGTCCCCCAAAATATTTTATATTCTGATTCATAATTTCGATCAAAAAAATATATCGGAATCAAATGGAAGGATTTGTAATACATCATTTTAATCTAACTTAAACATTAGATTGTTCAACCCCGGTCTAGACTCTACTAGGTAAACTAACACATGCGTGTTTTGATCATATTGGTTTTGATTTATCTGTTTAATCCGACTTAAACATCTGATTGTCCAACTCCGGTCCATAATCTACTAGGTAAACCAACACGTACGTGTTTTGATCATATCGGGTCTGATTTATCTATTCAATCCGACTTAAACATCGTATTTGTCCAACTCTGGTCCAGATTCTATCAGTCAAACCAACATATACGTGTTTTGATCATACAGTCCTAATTTATCTGTTACATAAAGAAATTTCTAGTGTTTATGATCTAATCTTTACGAGTATGTATTAAGGTAGAAATAGATACTAAAACAAGGTATGGGATGGATTATGATGATGATGAATGTAAAATGGTCTCCGAAAAAGAGGAAGATGATAATATCTTTGGTGGCGGAAAGGAGAGGATGGGACCAGCCATGAAAGCTAAGTGCCTCCGACCCCATCTTCTTCATCATCTAGACATGTCCTTCCTTGTGGTGGTTGCACTTCTCTCAAACCCTAGCTATTCCCATGAATATTGACCACTCAGATTCTTCTCCTCTCCTTTTTTGTCTGAGCTGAAAATCTCTTAATAATTTAGAGCAAAAAATAATACATACTGTCACACAACTAAAAAATACGAGTCCTTATTGATTTAATGAACGATCACAAATTTTTAAGATGACAAAACACTTTGAATTTGATAGGATCTTATATCCATGAATCTGATGGGATGCACTGTCGTGTCTATATTCCATACATTGATATTATAACATATTTTATCGGGCTGTGTATCTAGTACAATGAGTTTATTACCAGAAGTCTGCAACGTCATATTTCTTTTTACTAATTCGGGATGTGATAATAAATAATACTCAAATGATTGAGAAACCCAAACCCTTGTCCGTAAACGGGATAGGAAATGTATATATAAAAAAAACCTATCGTCTTTCTAAAAGATTTGAATATATTCGGGAATATAATTGTGTCAGAATCATTTATACGTATTTATCATCTGACACCTCCTTACGTGCAAAAGTTACATATATATGCGTCAAACTTTGCACCTGCACAGCTGCACCCTAATCATAGATTTGAAATCATATAAAATAAGCCCTAATACTATGTTAAAAAATCCGGCCTACTTAAAAATTTAAGGTGATAAATTATATGCAGTTCATATCTAAGCAGATTTTAACATTGTATTTGTATCGTATGAGTCTACTTAAGACACCTAGTAACCAAACAAAATTTTAAAAAAAGAAAAGTAGCAAAATATGCAGGTGGTTTTGAGGGTGGTTTTCAGATAGATTTTAAGGTCAAGCGTCACAGTTCGGATAGGAGCCTGCCCCCAGCTTCTTCTCTCTAACCCCTCCTAACGCATTTCCAAGCGGGCCCCACTACCCTATTCCCCGGGCCCCACCCCCTCATCCCATTTGATTGTGGTGGTTGGCTCTTCTCGAAGACCCACCGGGCCCACCCATACCCTATATCTTTAGGGCTTTTGTCCCTTCACTTTTTCCATGCATGTTAAATTTGGTCCCCCCCTCTTCGTCTCCACCACCCTCTCCCCCTTTATATATCTCCCTAACTACTTACCTTACTACAGAACAACCTCAGCAAACATCGATCTTCTATCTTTGATCCTCGAATATCGTACCTTAACTCATTAATGCGATCATGAACCTCTCCATAAATGGTCAGTCTCAGGTTCCTCCTGGCTTCCGGTTCCACCCCACCGAGGAGGAGCTCCTCCACTACTATCTCCGCAAGAAGGTTAGCTTCGAGAAGATCGACCTCGATGTTATTCGTGAAGTCGACCTCAACAAGCTCGAGCCCTGGGACATCCAAGGTATATAACATAATATCACTGATTCCGATCCTCATATTTGTAATTTGTAACATAATTAATACTATGTTTTTTTTTTATGTACTCATGGGTAACAGAATTGCTTGTTCCAATTCTAATACCTGTAGTAACGTTAATACTGTGTTTTTTTTTTTATGTACTGATGGGTTGTTGTATTTTGCGTGGATGACAGAGAAGTGCAAGATTGGATATACACCG
>JAYMSW010000119.1:0-30050 GCA_036897725.1 Erodium texanum
GCGGATGGGGGGGCCGTAAATTGTGTCGTCGTTGGGTTCCCGGGCCGCCCCTTTGTGATCGAGCCGTACGTTGAGAAAATGGACGCCCTGGTGGCAGCCTGGCTGCCGGGAACGGAGGGGCAAGGAGCGGCTGATGTGTTGTTTGGAGACTATGGTTTCTCCGGCAAGCTTTCTCAGACGTGGTTCAAAACTGTTGATCAGCTGCCAATGAATGCGGGTGATCCCCATTATGATCCTCTTTTTCCATTAGGATTTGGCCTCACCACATCTACTGAGGACAACTGAGTTGTTCATTGTTTCAACTTCGATGCCTATTGTATTAATATTGATAGAACAAACAAGAAAATACGACTATTTTTATTCACAATCCATCTAATACTTCACATAGAAACCAAAATCATGTATACTTTCAAACTTACAAATCATCTAATATTTTTTAAAATATTGCAAACAGCACTTGTTTGAAAGACTCCCATGACTCCTAAAACATTTCAATTAGGAAGTCTTCTATTTTTACATTCAAAACCCACAATGATTAGTTGAGTACTTTCAACATAAGATCCGAGGTCATCAACCACTCGTCAGTTGTACTTAAAAATTGCTAATCACAACCAACTTATAATCAGTGGTTAAACAAGAAAAAACATTTAAGAATATCAATGATATATAGGGGAGGATGAGTATGTATAATCAACTCCAATCCTAAAGCATTCATACTCGTTGTGCGTACTGTTTTATGTAAACTCCAAACATGAATAGTAGTGAATATGAAGGACCACATAATGGAGAACGAAAAAAGATGTAGATTCAAGTATTACAAACAAAATTGGACATTTAAAAGACTAATAGTCATCCCCTCTTGATATAACCTCTTTGCATGTCGGCCGGAGTAGGATAGTATGCTCAAACTGAGATACATAGCTGCCTTTGGTATCACATAGGGGAGGATAAGGCTGCACCCAAATTGATAACAATTAGTGATGTTCAAATTAGGGGGGGAAATATATTACAATCGTAGTTAAGTAACAGTTCATCTAATCCAATCCACCAGTAGCCTAAAATGTGAGCAAGCTTTACTACCAAATTCAAACTTACTCAAACATTCCCTCTTTGTTTAAGTTTCTAAAATTTGTTCTTAGGCTTCAATTTCTAGTGCCGACTTTCCACCCTTAACCCTTGTGTGCTCTATGTCAAGGTGCTATAATGAGGGGACAGCATTAATAATCCAAAGAGAAGTAACTAACATAGTAGTCCTATCGCTAAACAGTTAATGCAACATAGGTAGTACAAGGGTTACTAAAATAAAAAATGACTGATTCGAAATAAAAGAAGTAGAAAGACACCATGACCCTCCCCATTATGTCTTAATTGGTAAGGTAGTGGCCGCTAGATGTTCTCAATAATATCAAATCAAAATAAGACTGAGCTTATTGCTGAGGAATACCTGAACAATCCCAGAATCACATAAATTCTTTAGTGCCATCAAATATTTAGTCTCCCCCAGCCGGTCTAAATATCGTCTGCAGAAGGCCAACGTGGAAAAGTTCTTGTTTATTGTGGCTAGAAGTTGCTTTGCTTTGGCCACCCTCAGTGGAACATGTCCAACATCAAAGTTTTTCATGTAATGGCTGCACTCTAGATCCTCTCTGACATATCCTTTGCCTGTACACGCAGGAATTAAGTCAGTACTAATTGTTGCTTGGAAAGTGCAAAAATTGATACTCTTACATAAGCACATACAACTCTCAACCAACTAAAGATTTACCTGTTGAACCAAAAGTTTCAATAGCAAAAAATTCACCCTCTTCCATTTTTGTCTGTTCCCCTCCTTTCACAATGGGAACAGATTTTCCAGCATGAATCTGATAGCGTCCAATACTATGCCCATTCAAGTTTCGAATACTTTTAACTGCCAAAAGCAGACAAAATCCGCGTGCATATGTTATCAGTAGAGGATTTTATACAATAAGCAAAAAGGCAAAAGGCAAAGAAAATTTGTTGTTCACATGAAACTTCAGTAAATAAAATGCCAAATCCATCTTTCTTCAGTGGTGAAAGGCACCTTGTCATTTAACAGTACTAAATTGTGTAATATAAAAAGGCCCAAGTCTTCACTTGCCCAAGACAATGGTTTAAGTGTTCCATTATCACAATGTCTCATTTCACTTTCCATGTTAATTTAGGCTCCCCTAGTATTTTAGTTTCTTTTAAAAGAATTCCCACTTTCCCTCATTAAATCAATGACCTCGATACATTGCACATACCAAAACCACCTTAGGAAAGTCTCTGAATGAATGAGGAAATCAACTCAGCATCATGGAAAATACATGCATGGTAGGGGAAGCATAAAGCTACAGTCATGGACTATTTTGCTATCTTGGAGAATCATTCAAATATAACAACCAAGTAAAACATGAATCCCTTCAGTTCTCTAACCTTTTAAATGAATAGCCCAAGGAACATGAAACATTATCCCATTTTGTGTACTGATAATTAAGTCACAAAAACACAAAGCATATATCATACCTTGAAAAACCTTTCCATTGATTTCAACCTCATATGACTCCATGACTTCTTGGATCGCAGCACCCACATCACAAAGGCGCACATCAATTCCAGCTTCCTACACAATTGAGCATCAATAGGTAACATCTCGTACACCATATAAACCATCGAACAAAACCCAATATTAAAGTTCAGTTTCAAAGACACAGATTCATTTTAAAGGATAGAACATAATACCTTGATACCTGTATTCGTTGCTTCACGTGAGGCTTCAAGCAGTGGATCATACATTGGATTAAAAGCCACTGTAAATGCACAATCAACTATATATCCTGTTGTAGCAAGAAAAACTCATGTTAAACTCCAGCCACAGCCATATAGTGCAACAACTACAACCCTACCAACAATATAGATGATAAAGCATATTACAAAATCAAGAGGAAGTACTTCATTACCATCAATATGAGTTCCAAAGTCCAACTTCATTACATCATCATACTGAAGCACAGTTGTATCCCCAGAATTTGGGGTCCAATGAGCAGCAACCCTGGCAATGAAAGGAGATTCAGCTATATAGACATTATAAAACCACTGAAAGAGAATCTGAACCGAGACCTGTAATTTGAAACATAAACAGTATACCAGTTCAGTGAACATCCCGTAGGAAATGCAATGCCAGCTTCCAGACCATTCTCTGATATGAGCTTACGAACTGTGTTTTCCAGTGTCTCACACATGTCAGTCATCAACATTCCAGGCTTGATAATGCTTTTCATATATTTCCGAACCTATAGCAACAAACAAACAGCCAGCTTTCATACATTTAATACCGTAGCATTTGACTCATAAAATTCATACTAGACCTGGCGATGAACTTCAGCAGCTCGCCGAATTGAATTATATATTGGCTTTTCAAGGCGCTCCAACTCTCGCTTCTCCTCGGATGTGGTTCTCCATAGGTTACTAAAAGTGCAAAATTAAAATAAAATAAACCAACAAAAAAAATACTCTTGGACACAAGCTTCACAACTATCAAATATCATCGTATAACTGACCAAGACCTTTGATGTTGTAACACATAAATAAGAGTTCCTATTTCTCCCAAATTTGTTTATAAGTAAACATACTTACAATTCTTGAACATATTTGAAACACTACAAATGCACGCAAAGAAAGGTAAAGCAATGATCATTGTGGACTTTAAATTGAGTTCCCACATATCAAGGGGTAAAAAAAAACATAACAAAAATGGCATATACTCACTCATCTTTGTACTGCTGCACTTCACCCTCTGGAAACTCCCCAGAAGGAAATAGGTCAACAACAGGAATTGACGGCGGATCGGTCTGGACGGGGAGTTCTTTCTTCTTCCTGCATATCACAGAACGGAAATTCTTAAACTTTTAGCTGAAAGTTTAATGGGAGAATGGACCACAACAGCTCAGAACAGGTCCTCACTTGCTGCTTTTATTTTTCTTCTTTTTCTTCTTAGAAACTTCTGCACGACAGAAATGGAGGAAGATGTGTTAAAACCAGTAATCACTGCAGAAACAACAAGACTAACAAAATTGATACGAATCCATCACCTTTGGACCCATCTTCATCTTTTTGGGCTGTTGTTACAGACATATAACTGGCTTCTTCATCGCCGTTGTCATCGCCATCTTTGGGCTCTACAGTACCATTCTCCTTGACAGGAATTTCTTCACTCAAAACTTCCTTCGACATGACTGTACGCATGCAAGAGGTTGTTCATCAAGGAACAATCAAAACAGTACCAAAACAAATGCAATCGAAGTGTATTTCATCGAAAGAATCGAATAAATTTTACAAGATCATTCAATTGAATGATTCTTCGCAACAACATTAAAATGGATAATATCGTTTTCAGTATACGCAATCAAGCGATAGAGGAAGAATATACCTGGTTGGTGGTATGGGTTAACTGCAAGGTACCGGAAGCACCAGCGCTGCGGCGGAGGCGGTGGGCGAGGACGGAGGAGGAAGACGGCTAGGGTTCGGACGAGAGAAGAGCTGTCGAGAGGGAGATTAGAGACTCGAATGCTAATAGCTGAGTCAGAGGGGACCGATCGATGTTATTTCCTATACAATGTAGGGGTAAATCTGTCCAGAAAAATTGTAGTTAGCTTCATTTTTTCTGTTTCGTGTATATTCGTCACGTCAGCACATTCCATGATGAAAACTGATTTGGAAACATTTTCGTCGCCTGAAAATTCAAATGCTAGAATCTGAATCGATGGTATAAGTCACATGATCATTTAAAATGCAATATATGTTTTTTTTTCTTTAAATTGTCACACGATTGTGTATTTCAAATACTTCACTCCTAAACTAATTTTTGCTTGCCACTTTTGATTATATGTCGGTCTTGTTGTAATCTAAAAGAGAACAAAGTTCTGGGTCTATCTATTAAACCAAGTGACATGATTAATATACAAAATAATCACTAAATCTATATTTTATGATCTGAATTATTTTTTGTTGGTAAGTATGATTCATCATTCTACACATGAATAATATAACTTTCTTGAATAAATTAAATGATTTATTTCATGTAAACTCGAGTAGTTTAATATTTTTTATAGAGAAAAATAAACATTAAAACGAAGGTATCATATGCAATGTGGACCAAACGAGTGGAGAAAGAAAAAGTACATTATTGGGATAGAAAAATGTAGGGTACAACAAAACAATACAATGTTCTGGTCTTTGCTACAAAGAACAGGTAACTTTGCTGAACTAAAAGATAATATAGTTTTGGGCTAGCAACTGAATTACTGACTCCATGCGAAACATACACCATCAAGCCAAGGAGGCACCATATTACCAAGTACCAACCAGTTATTCAAGGGCACTATGACTTACTGCAAACACCCAATAATCTTATGCCCAAATCCAATAAGCACACTGAAAATGAATCTCTTATGTGAGGTTTAACATCGCAGACAGCAGATTTATGCATATCCGCTCAGAAATCAGCAAAAACACCGAAAATATCACCATGCACATAGTCGTTATCCACCAAGCTGACCAAGTAGTAACTGCTCTGGATCTGCAATAAAAACCAGAAATGCCACATTATATCAATTAATCGAAACTAAGTGAACAAAACTAGTTTGTCAAACCGACCAAGCACTTGAATTTAGGTCTTGGGACCTGGGTATAAGTCTAAGCAGCGGTACCTCACTCATTTATTTCTTCTCAACATCTATTGGGCTTCTCTCAAGGTGGGGGTCACAAAGAATTTAGAGGTCTCTTCATCATAAGGGCGCTCATGGCCTCATGCTTGATACATCAATCTTAATAATTTATTTAAGAATCAAAAAAATGTTTGGGTATGTATCAGATGAGAGTGACTAACCTCTTCCAGCAACTTTCTGGACGGATCGCCCTCGGCAAACAAGGAAGCCCATCCTCTTGACCAGATTTCAAAGGCCTCATCCTTCCATACCATGAAGCTGGCTGGGTCCACAACAGTTGGCTGGATGATCTCCTTGGCCGGGAAGACACCCCATGTTACTGCATTCACATCTGATTGGCCAACATTAGATACAGACTTTCCTTCCTTGTTCACTGCCATGTAGGTCAGAGATGGGAAGGCCTTGCATTTCTCAACAAGAGCATCCAACTTCTCCTTGGAGCAGAAGAACTCTACATAAGCCTTCTGGTACACATACCCTCCCGGGCCACCCCATCCTGCAAATCAACTGTCATTATAATATGGTAACAAAGGAGGTTATGCATATGTTATCACAAACACAAATTTTACTCACCGACTGTTGGGGAATCAGACTTTTCCCCATTCACAGCTGGCTGGCTGTTGATCGTTAGGAAACCTTTCAAGTTAATCTTTCCTAAATGCTCATTTATGATCCTTGTCTCTGGTTGAAGCCCATCTAATTCTGACCATGGACTGCTTTTCAATTGTCCAAGGCAGTACTTCATGAATTTCTGAGATGTGAAAATTCAGAAAGAACAAGATTGGCATGTCAAATTATGCTTGATTTATCTTAAAAGAGAAAAGATAGTGTGTTCTTCTTATATGTAAGCCACACCTCATGAATATCTTCAGTGCTCTTCAATGCAACGGCCCATTCATCCTGAAGTTTCTTGCCACGTGTACGAGGTCGCATGAACTATCAAAAGAAAGAAGAAATATATTGGTTCGTAAATGTCATGATAAAATTATACAAAACATCAAGGTATGCAATTGCACCCAGTATCCACAAAGCAAAATGTCAATTACATAAAGCCAATCATTGCTATGTGCATGACGAAGCAATCAAAAGCAAAATAACTGACAAGATCTACTGAGGGTAATAAGGAGAGACATGGTTGGATAAGAGTTAAGCAGCAAAGAATAACACTCATATTTAAAAGAGAGAGAGAGGGGGAGAGAGAGATGATGAACTCAAGGAGGGAGTTTCCCTTCCCTCAGTGAACTTGATTCCACAAATCAGGTTCTAGAACCTTCCTTCTATCACGTACTTCCACTTTTCATGGATTTTATGCAGAGTTTTTCTAAAACATGGTAACGCCAGTCAAGAAGTGCATAAAATATACACAGGGATATTGGTAGGGATTGAACACGTTACTTGACTGCTATAATGGTAGGAATAGTTGTTGACCAATTTATAATGATATGACATGAAGTGCATAAATATACAAACATGGCAAGCTTCTCACCATACAAGAGAAAAATAACACCAACCACCATGGAAATACAAGAAGATGAAAAAAAAAGTTCTAAAAGAAATTTCCACACTCATCAAACATCAAAACAAAAAATGATTCAGGTATAGCCATAGGATTTACCTGATGGTCACTTAGTGCACCGTATGATGGGTTGCAGGAGTCACCCCACCTTCCACGGGGATATTGGTCCCAGCCTCCGGTCCTTGAAATGTAGCTCTTTGGCCGATTAGCCCTACCAACATTTGAGGAAATATCAGATGTTGTGAAAAGATCACAAAACATTCTAACATTATCTGTATAGCTGATTAGGTTCTGGGTTTCACCCCAGCAGATGGCACTAAAAACAAATTACATACCAGAATATTGGGCGAACATCTTCTTTAACACGGAAAACATTTGTAGGACGTCTCCATGGCAAGGACCTTGAAATCTTAGACTCCTCAATCAAACCAAGATTCTGCCATTTTAAGACTATCAGCATCTAGACTTAGTAACTATAATTTGAACAAAAAGGAATAATATCATGCCAGAAAAATAAGTATGTAATAGAACATAACCATTAGGATGGCCAATGCTGATTTCTCCATGTTTAGAGTATAAATATGCAATGTTTTAATTCCATGTGCCAGAATCTTCTTGCACATTTCTGTTCCAAGTTGAATTCCATAGGCTCTAACAGCTTCATCATTGTCCTTTATTGACTCCAAGGCAGCAGTGACCTCAGCTGGTATCTGCAATATGAAACAAATGTAAGCATAACTTTGTTTTTCTATTCATCAGCAAATAAATGTAAGCCATAACTACAAACATATATGTATAGTGAGAAAGAGTAAAATCATCATCTTTATATAATGAAGTTCCAGGCCTCACATTAAAAGAATTGAGAGGAAACAAGTGCAGTTAATTCACACATAATCATATTAATTTTTTGTCTCACTAGCATGACATTAAAGTTGCTTCTCTATATTACTCTAACTTTCCCAGTCAAGAAGTTAATGCTATTATGCTAATCTCCAGGAACCCAAAATGATAAACTAAAGTGGATATAACAAGAGCACATGCCATAATTCTAGATAAAAACATCTATACCAGCGCAAAGGAAATGCTTGATGAAGTTACAAGCATATTACAAAGAGCACTATGTCATCATTCAAATCAAAATCTAGATAAAAACATCTATACTAGAAACACATCTGACATGAGACAGAAAAAGGTCATATAAAGGGATAACACATTGATATATCAACTGGATCCTGAAACTCAAACTAATCAACCAAGTAGATCAATGAAATCCAAAGTTCAAAATCATACAGAGTAAACAGTTGAATCAACTGATGTGTCTTTCAAAATCAACCAAGTAGATACTTAAACTGCCTTCCAACAAGTTAACTCACTCATCAATTGATTCAAATAAGTATTGAATTTCCTTTCCTAAAATCACAAAACATTCAATCTTATGTTACCTTAGTTTTGCAGAAACCAGTCATGCGGATGAAGCCCTTGTAGTTATTAATGGGCATAATGCCAGGAACAATGGGAACAGTGATGCCGATTTGGCGACAGTCATCCACAAATTTGAGGAATATATCAGTATCATAGAACAACTGAGTGACAATGAGATCTGCCCCAGCATCACACTGTAGAGTGTGAAGGGTAAAACAAACACATTCAGTGAGTAACTCAAAAACCAAATACAGAAACTAAAACAGAACAGAAGAAGTAATATCGAACCTTTCTCTTGAGGTAAGCGAGATCGTTCTGGTAGGCCTCAGGTGTGGCCAAACCGTTGCTTCCAATCTGATCAGGGTGAGCCTCTGAGCACAATAAAGCATAAATCAGATCAATGAAACGACAATGGAGTCAAAAGCAAAAAATGAACAAGAATGGTAGTGAAATTGATTAAGAACCTGGATAGCCAGCAACAGTGATGCCAAAATAGTCACCATACTTCTCTCTCATGTGTTGCACCTGCAAACATAGACCACCGACACACAAATTCTAGATCAGATCTGCAAAAACGAAGTGGAAGGAGGAATCAGATTCTATCCAAATCTCGGATTCGAGAAATGGAGGCGTACCAAGTCTAGAGCGCAAGCAAAACCGCCCTGGACCTGGACGAACTTGTCCTGGCCGTGAGGGGGGTCGCCGCGAAGGGCGAGCACGTTCTGGATGCCATTGGACTTGATAGTCTCGAGAGCATGGTCGATCTTGTCGACAGGCATGTTGGTGCAGGTGAGATGCATCATGGACTCGACGCAGATGGTGTTCTGCATCCTGTTGGCGATGTCGAGGGTGAGATCGGCGGTGGAGCCGCCGGCGCCCCAGGGGATGTCGCAGAAGGAAGGGTTGTGGGCCACCATCCGCTCCATCCGCTCGAAGAGGTTGTCGACGCCATCCTCAGTCTTCGGAGGGAAGAATTCGAACGAGAACACCACCTTGCCGGTGGCATCAGCCTCACGGATCTTGTCGATAACCTTCATCTTGCTCCTGTTACGGACTCGAAATGCAGAGTAATGCTGGTTCAGTTGAGTCCAGAACCAGATTGGATCTGAAACCGGGGAGCACCGACAGTGAGAAAATCTAAATCAATTCGAATTGAATTGAGATAGAGATGGGAGCGATAGGGACGAAAGGCTGAGAAGAAGGGATGGCCTTAGCGCAGCGAGATGTGTTTGGCGGAGATTCACTATTTATAGAGTGGTTGGGTTTAAGGAAGTGTAGTGTATTACCACTACGGCTTGGATCAGCAAGTTGGTAGCGGTAGCCTGTAATCATCCACCAACCACCACAACTTTCACATAATATACAAAACTTAATACTATATGTCCTCATTATGAAGTAATGAAATTAGTTATATCTAGTATTTAAGTTCTTGATCAGAAATAATTATCCGATTGGTTAAAACAAACACTTCATCTCACAAATCATTTATCCAAGAGATTGTCTATTAAAAATGATGAAATTCTCAGATAATTCTTTATAATAATTTTTCCCAAAAAAATGCCTTCAAAAATTAGGAGCTCACTAAATTTGGGCAACTAAACAAGCTATTTCACTCACCAGTCCAACCAAGATAAAAGATTTACAAGAACGCCATTGGGTTGGTGAGTGATGGTGGGGTCCAACAAACCAACCCCCACCAACTGCTTGAGTGGTACAAGATGATAGTATACCAATTTTACCAACTTCCTAGCCCAAGTCAAAACCAGTAAATTTCTGTTTCCAGACACATGTAACGAGAAAAATACTCTGAAACACAAAGCAAAAAGAACATCAAATGCAAATATTTCATCATCAGCCAAGTGAGCCTGTTCTACAAACAACCTTAGAAACATTATGGAACACAACAAAGTGAGTACATGGATACAAATAGTTCAGTCCTCTGAAGTGATTTCATTTAATCAGAAGTGTATCATCAGCTCCCAAAGCTTAACTCGGGACACAACAAACTCGGCCTTGGAAACACGATTCATCAAAATCTTTGTGTACAGCCTTCTGCAATGGGCTTAGAGAAACGGAACCCCTTGTCTGATGTGTCTTTCCAGTTTCCACTACAATATTTCTCAGATTTTGATCGTACATACAGAAATGTATATAGAATTTCCTTTTATTAAAGAATGTGAAAGAAATGCATTTGATATAACAACATTCCAGTGAACCCAATGTGAGGGACGATTAATCCTGATCTTATGAAGAATGATAGGGATACAACAACATTCTTGCGAAGTCTGCATGGCATTTGGATTATATTGTCTTTGGCGAGACAGATGAGATTGACATTATCAAGTATGGTGACTGGTACCTGCAATATAACAAATTCAGTAGTTGACCAGTTTTCATCTTCAATCTGAAGTCATTTGACTAATAACTCTGAAAAAGGTGAAATAAACAGCACTGAGAAACTTTGTAGGTCATTGATTCTCAAAACTTGGGTGATACAAAATCTTTTGCATATTAAAACGTGATCGCGTGAAACAATTAGTAATCATGCATATCAATTGTGTTTAGCTAGACAATGCAAAAGGCCCTGAACAACACCTACCTCTCATAGCTTATAATTAACTAATGTAAAACAGTTAACTATAACCTTACACACACACATGTGGGTGTGTGTGTGTGTGTGTGTGTGTGTGTGTGTGTGTGTGGGTGTGTGTGTGTGTGTGTGTGTGAGAGAGAGAGAGAGAGAGAGAGTGATCACAAGTTCATTGGTAAACTTGCTATTTAGAATGAGAAGACTATTAAACTTACTAAAATCCATATAACAACAGAATTCTTTAAATGGACTCTAGCCGGAACACACAATATAAAAATAAAAATTATCAATCCCACTAACAGTTAGATTCTTCAAAAAGGAAAACAGCAGGTTGATAAAAAGTTTAAACAAATAAACATCTAAAAGGTTAATAGTGGCCAAGGAACGAAAATTGCAAACCATAAGACCAGGGATGCTCTCACCAGCAATTAGATTATGAAGTTACAAATTTCCAATCTTCTTTCGACATGTCGAGAAAATGAACACCTCCATCTTCAAACATTATCTGTACCAACATAAATAATTCATATAATAAAAAACTATCTTTATGCTGATCTGATTAGCAATTCAACCTGTTGACTACACAGCACTAAAAAAAACATTTACCGAGTGTCTTTTGGAATATGAATCGAACCGTTTGATAATCCCAAAATATCTGGAACAATTTAATCATGGAAAAGGAAAGACCTTAGCTCGATGAATAAGAAAATGAAATAATAAACTCATAATTCAATACTTCCGTGGTCAATAATCTGGGAACGAGGGGAGGCACAGCAAAAGCACGCCATGAAGCATCATGTTTGTTTATGCAGTGAAGTATAATTAATATTGGAAGGCTCCTATATTTTCTCTCTTAAAATAATGTGAAATAACTATAATGCATAACTATTTTAGGAACAAACAAGAAATCTCAAAGTAAATAATAGAGCTAATACCTCTTATTCATTGGACGTGATATCATTATTACTTCACCAATGCAATTACGTGAGCAAGTTCCTCGTTGAACAGAAGCATGTTTTGAACATCCTGAATGAAAAAATCATATATGCAGCAAATAACTAATAAGTTTACTAGTATATTGTAAGATGAAGAAAACACAGGTAATATATACATGTATGTGCACATATAAATATGAATATAAATAAATGCAGCTTACCTATATGAAAATCTCCATTCTGATAAACCTATCAAAAGAATAACCCTATAATCAGTCTTTAGTTCTGAAGAAATGTATATATGTAGGAAGAAATGCACAACCACTACGTACATGGTTACAAGACATAAATGCTTTCAGTTTGGGAGAGGACACCGCCACCTGGCATGCTACTAACTTCAATGCAGCATCGGAGGATGTTTTAGGCTTGCTTGGTTTGACGCCAAGCTTTTGCCTGCAACCCGCAGCACCGCAGTGGCAGTCTTGATCTGCACCAAATTGAACAAACCTGCAGAACTTGTTAGGCTGAACTAAAAAGATTAGGATCCCAAGGCCATACTAATCATAGATGCAGCTATTAAGTAACTTCGCAATAAAAGTCATGGAGGTTCTCATACTGATAATCATACGTCAGATGCTCGCCCTTTCTAATGTCACGAGTGGCAAATATGCCAATTCTTGTTTCACCATCAATTATCCTAGATAAGATAAAATAGCATCAAAATATAAACATTAAGAACAAAAAACAAGAACTATGACTTTTAACTCAGTTACATGGATCAGTAAAGTACCACTTCTGCATTTCAGTATTTGGGCAACAACTGTGGTTTATATATCTTGACTTGTTTCCCTTGTATGTGGCATCAATTACCATATCTCTATTTATTTCACACAGGTAAAAATTTGTTTCACCTCGGTGTTTCATATTCCAAAGCCTTTCTTCACATGTTTTATCATCAATAACTGCGTTCGGGGAGGAAAAATGATCAAATGGTTAAAAACATAGAAAGTGAACACTCGTGTGGTATTGTACATAGCAACAATGAATAAGAGCATTACCTTCTCCAACGTATTCTATTATGAACTCTCCATGCTTAATATCTTCGTCTGCCACAATTCCAGACCCACATTTCTCTGTCTACAAGGATCTTACTTTACTTCAACAATTTCAAGTACAATTAACTATAAATAGCACACAAGAAAAATTAACTACCCAACTCAAAACCACACTTTATTAAAGAATAAAAAATGAACTATCATCAGCCATATCAGATGTCTTTTTTCACAATTGTTGCCAGCACAGTTCAGACTTTTCAGAACCATGGCAGGCTATTCTTTTCTTTTTAGCTTTTCCCTTACCAACATCCGCATCTTCTATATATTATTACTCTACTAATGGAGTAGTTTTTGCTCTTGTTTAGAAGGACTAGCCAAAAAGAAATAAATGAGACAGGCTAAACTAAACACTTTACCTCGATTAGTTTCATCTTCTTTATAGGTCTTTGTTGAAATGGCTTGTTCAGGCACGAACTCCCACATTTACATCCTGAGGAGCAGCTGGACAGTAGCATCCTGCAGAATAAAATATTCCAAATTATGTCCCTAGTAACATATACCAATCTTGAAGATTTGACAAACAACCAAAACCAAAATCTCAGATGTCAACAAGACTGGATATGAAAATAGTAATGACCAATTGGTAATTTGGAAGAAAGTGATATACCACATGAGATTAGATGCAACCTGTTTAAGCCAAAACATGTCATAACATATAAGGTAATGAAAACATTCATAAGCAACACAATCCTTACCCACAATGGCAATCTCTACCACAAGTGCCGGAAGATCCTGGTGATGCAGCGCATGAACAGAATATGCCATCATCCTCAAGACGCCTTTTAATCCTCTTTGTAAGGTATATATCTTAATTTCGTTAATAACAACAATGAGGAGAGAAAGAGAGAGAACCACCATATAGAACAGGTGATTTATAAAAGTCAAATACAGGTCAGTAACAGCAAATTAAGGCAACTACTAGCTGTGATAATATAGGTAAAAAGGATCATATATTCAGGGACAAAAATAAAGTGAGTACGCAAGCTTGGAACTCCACAGATTATTATAGAACAACTGTTTGAACAAATATATGAAATTGCAATCCAAAAGGATACTACGCCTGATAAAGGTGTAGGGTGTAGGCTTCCACTTATTTAACCAATCTGGAAGTTCAAATTCAATGGGATTTTGATTTCCCATCTGCTTCACTAACTTGCTGAATACCTTTGAAATGTGGCTACACTCAGAATTCTGTTCAAAAGACAGCAAGAAGGAGCAATAACCCAATCAATACTGGTACAAAAGGCCTTAAATACATATACACTCAAAATTGTATTGACTAATAACTTATTGCTAAAATTTCACTAAAGAAATTTGGCAAAAACTTGCTAAAATAGCACAATCGTTTTTAGAAGATGGATAAGATTTTCAACTCAAATGCCATCAGCCCTTTTTAATCACATATCTAAGCTTGTGATTGTCATGTCTTCTCAATCCTAGTATGCTACACTTCCTATACATCATCATACTTCATGGATTTTCATAAGATGACAAGAAGATGCCACCAGTGCATCCTAGCAATTTAGGGGCAATAGAAGTTCCATAGAAATTGATTAGATAATGAACATTGAACAGTAATGATCAGTTACTAAGAACAAAACTTTGAGCAACCTTTTTTGTAGCAGGCATGGTCCCCAAGGCCTTGAACTCATAAAATATTGGGGGGAAATATGCCTAAGCAATCAACTAGAGAAGTGAGTATCTTAGTGCCAGTTTTGGTCAATGAAAATAAAGACCTCACTATGGCTGGATAAGCTCCTATGTATTCAACCAAGAATGGTTTACCTGCAAAGAACATTGATATCAGTTCCCGTTCTGGTGAAAAAAAGAAGAATAAGAATAAGTGCAGTTCTCAGTTATAACCAAAAAAAAAACATTAGTAAAACCTAGAAAAGGGATCAACCAGATGAGTTTCACTTACATACCATGTCTAATCAGCAGCTATGAAAGCAGAAATGATAACGATTTTGACTGGTTAAAAAAAAGGTAAAGCTAAAGTACCACCTGCTAAACCTTATTTCTATCTTTATAGCTTCTTCTAATCAACTCCAATGAAAATAATTACCTTCCTCAATGCTTTCTGATTGCGCTAATCCATAAGATCGCTATTGACTTACACAGGTGACTTCTGTTAGCAAGTGATAAGCAAACAAGTTTTGATGGCTCATAGGAAACCTTAGACCTTAACTTACAATCCTTTCCCACCTCATTGATCGGAAGATCCAATTTCAACACATGGTGTCATGATCAAGCAGGTTGTATCATCAAATCTACTTTTCCCAGCCAAAACTATCTAAATTCACAATCACAATTCTACAAGTTCATATAACTATCTAGAAATGTATCTCATGCCCATCAACCATCCTACTACATACATGCAAAATCAGTGAGTTTACTCAGATTTTGTAGGTTCAGTGCATTCTTTTTACCGTCATTACTAACAGCTGAACCCATCATGAGAAATTGAAACGGAATCATACTTCAACAATTACAATCTGAATCTAGAAAACAAAATTACTGGTAAAATCCGGGGTTGTTGGAGATGATTCAACAAAACGGGGAAGTAAATTATCACAATTCAAACAGAACAGTCACAGAAACACCCAATTCTGAAACTAATTGGCAGTAGAAACAGGCAACCAAGAAAGAAATAACGCAAACAAAGATGAGATGGAGATGGAGAAGGAGAAGGAGACGAAAAGAAGAAGCATACCCAAAAATTATCACAGTGCAGTACTTTCTAGCACTGCGTTGCGGCGAGAGAGCATGAATTCGACGAGGATTATCGAAGAAGAATGGAATTAAGCACCATGGAAGACTGAAACTGTGTGAGAGTGAGCGAGATCGAGATTCCAGATTCGAAACCAAAGTTGGTAAAAAACGGTACAAGGGTTTGTGGTCAAAAACCCGATAGTTGTAATAAAAGGACAAGGGTAAATTTCAAAAAACTATCCTCCTAAATGACTAATTCTAAAAACCTACGTCTTTCGAACTCTGTCATATTTTACTACTGAACTTCTTTTTTGATTTACAGCATGTTAATTTAGACTGAAAATGTCTGATTTTAGGCACATGGGTTGCATGTGACATCCTCTTTTTCTAAAATGGCAACAATGCCCTTTCAAGTATAAAATGAAAAAAAAAAAAAAAAGCAAACAAAAACTGTTCGTTTCCGATTTCGCTGTGAGGACCCTTTCTTCTCCGGCACAACCATTTCATCTCCGGTGAGCTCGAGAAAATGGAGACGTGAGGACCACCGGCGGCAACACCAACACCACTGAAGCCGTGAGGACCAGATGTCGTCGGGGGAAGCCCAGATTTTCGTTTAACAGAACCACCAAACAGATCTGTTCGTCCGACAGATCTGAGCTCGAGTTGCATTCTCCAGCAAGTCATAGCCATCAACTGGTCTGACTTCACTGACTCGGGAAAACGACTTGAACCGTTACGTGGTCGTTGGTTCCTTTCGATTTCGCCGCCAACCACACCGGAGAAGACCAAGGTCTCGTGTGTTGCTCATGAAATCGCTGAGAGACTTTGTGAGATCCTGATCTCTCTCTATTGCTCATGAAATCGCTGAGGATCTATCTCTTGGTCACCGTGGAAGCCATAGGCGACGAACAAACAAGCCGTCGCGAAATCAATTTTGGCCAGAGAAGACCACGGTCTCGCCATTGCTCGTGAAGATGTTTCTGTATTTTTTTGTTTTTTTTATTTTGGTAAATGTAAAATGAAATTAATTTTGTAAATATAAAATGAAATCAATTTTGGTAAATATGAAATGAAATCAATATTTAAGACATATAAAATTTTAAAGAAATCAATATTTAAGAAATATATAACTTTAATACAAAACTTGATTTTTTTTTTCTAAATTAAAAATCTAATTTTTTTTTCTAAAAAATCTGAAATTTAAAAATATAATACGAAAAAGAATTTCAAAAAAGAAATTTTGTTTTACTATAATTATACAATTAATTATAAAATTAAAATCAATATTTCAGACTAAAATCAAGTTTAGAAAGTTATTTTGTCATATAATGTAGGGTTAAATTCGTCACTTCATATTAATTTTAACTCTGTTAGTAACGATGAATCAAAAAAAAATTAGTATAGTAAAATAAGACAAAATTCGAAACACAATAGGGTTTTGGAATTAATCTTAGAAGTAGTTTTTTCTAGAATTGATCCAAATGACAACTAAGTCCACTCAATAATCACTTTCAATATCGTGGTAGTTTTGGACTTCTATTTACCGGCTTGTTGTAATGGAATACCATTTGACCACTTTCAGTTATTTTGTTAGTGATCTAACTCTAAGGGCTCAAATCTCTTATTTTGGGTTGTCCAGCCACCGAACGATCTTGGGCTTAAGGGTTCAAATCTCTTATTTTGGGCTTTGACAGGGTTGAGATTCTTTCGGGCTCATATCTGAAAGCAACAGAGCGGGTCAAATTAGATTACTGGACCATTACAGACAAATAAATATGCAAATTACTACAAAGATTCAGCGGTAGTCGTCAATTTGTTTGGTTTATAGAAGGGATAAATACAAAAAGCAACGTTAAACTAAGATGGTTTTGCCAAAACTAACGGTGAATTACTAAGTCTTTAAAAAACAACGGTAAAGAAAATTTTCATTTGCAAACTGACTAACACCGTTAGTTTTCTTACAAAACGACCATTCTACCTCCCTGATTTAAGGGTAGGGTATTTTAGGGTTTGATTTAGGGAAAATGATAGTTTTAGGGTTAGGTTTAGAGAGATGGCAGTGTAGGGTTTGTAATTTAGGGTTTACTTTGGGAGAGGGGTATTTTGGGTATTTCAAAAAATGTTGGTTTGAAAACAATCAAAGTTAACGGATTGCAAACGGAAAATTTCTTTACCGTTATTTTTTTGCAAAATTAGTAGTTCACCGTTACTTCTTGTACATATTTGTTTAGAGACCGTTAGTTTTTGCACTTAACCCATAAAACATTTTAAAAGCAACACAAGCAAAACATTGAGTTAGGTTATATGAGTTTGTCATAAAAAAAATACTATTTGATTTTCAAATTTTTGAATTAGTGTAACTCGTCACTATATTCTGCAGTGTAATATCTACATCATTTCATCTATAGTTGTCTCGAACGGCTCAATTCGGAATGAATCTCTACGTAGTGCCCTCAGCTTGTGTCTCGCAAGAAAACCTACCACGGGCGTGACGATTCCTTTGTGGAGGTGGATCTCTTACTGACAACATCGTCAGCCTAAACGTTTGGTATATACAACACGAATTCTCCTAACGAAGTGAATTTCTCAAGTGATGTGGATGGAGATCGAATGATCTCACTACCCTATTGTGGTTACTCTAACACCTATCATGAATAACGTATTCTCAAAATCGTAGAGTTTATGTTGAAGTACATCCCACATCGAAAATATGTGAGGAAAAATAATTTGATTAATAAGCATAATGAAGCCTCCCCCGCCAGTTCGAGCTTTTAGGTTGGATAAAGTTTTGACATGATATCATAGTCATGTTTGACCCACGGTCCGTTTGTCACCTCCACCTTGTGGTCTTCAGTCCATATGCATATGTCCACTCCTACACGTGTGGGGGAGCGTTGGGAAGATGCTATGCTTTATTAATCATTTATTTTCCTCACACACTTTCGATATGGGATATACTTCAACACTCCCCTCACGTGTAGGATTGAACTTCCACACGTGGGTTTTCTTTAACACTCCTCTCACGTGTGGGACTTGTCCCTTTGCACGTGGGTCATAGCAAGACTGGACTTCTGTATATGCGCCGGAATCCACAGGGGTTGAGGTACGGGGAGGCCAATAAGAGCACAGGCATAAATTGACCAGCTCTGATACCATGTCAAAGCTTTATCCAATCCAAAAACTCGAACTAACTGGAAGACACTTTGTTATGCTTATAATTCCACACATATTTTCAATGTATAATATACTTCAACAGTTTATTTGGTAAGATACCTAAGCGATTTTAATTTAATGATCAACATTCAAATCCTGATATATTTTAAAATGACATATAAAACCACAAAACAGTCACACAATTACAAAACTCAGCTAGAGTTGAGACAATCATATACACATATGAGTTAGTTCCTATACTTGTTCTCTAGGGACACCAGAAGAATTGGCAGTCTCATCAATCTCATTAACCTCCGCTGCAGATTTCTTCCCTCCCATCTTCCCCAACTGAACGGCAAAAGCAGCCGGAGGAGCAGACGGTGCTGCCGCTGCTTTAGGCCCCGAGGTTTGGGTAGCGCCGAACAGAGCTTTCCTCAGGCCCTTGTTCTTCTTTGCATGCTGAGCCCACCCCACAAGCCCTTTCTGTATGTGTTCATCAAATATCTCCTTCTTGAACAAGCTCCCCATCTTCCACCACCCATTTCCACAACACATCAAATCCAGTCTCAGTTTCAATCATGCGAGATCTTAAGATAGAGCTACACATATCATGTTATTGATCGGAGAACAAACAAACTCACCTGAGTGACAATGGCGTAGAGTGGGAGCGTGCTGTAGCTGCAGAGGAACTGCACGAACACCCTGCACAGTACATAACGTTGTGTTAACATAACAAATATGTACACGTTCTACAGAGAACTATTACAGCAAAACTAGATGGTAACGATGATGATCTCACCCTATGACGAGTCTAGGGATTATGTAACCAAGCTCTCCCATTATACATGAGTCAAAACCGTACTGAATCTGCAACAGATGAAAACAAACAATAAAGATCAGGGTACAATGAATCTCTAGTGATTATCAAATGAATGAGTAGTTCTTGGATGGGTTGAACGGGTTTTACTTACCAAGATCCAGAAGAAAACTGCGAGTTCAAAAGAGTTTTGGAATAGTATAATGTGGATCAATAAGAGGACGATCTTAGGCTTGTGGAACCAGAAGTGATCATCTGAAGGTTGCACCACCAGGTCACCTTCAATTGCTGCATGTTTCTCAGCAACCTCTTGGGCTAGTTGAGTAATCACATGCTCCAACTTTGTGCCAACAGCAAGTAGAAGCTGTATTATGACAGTCAAGAAGAGAATGGAATTAGTATCATCAACTGGATAGAATCGTTATCGAGTTCTGGACATTTTAACGTCCTTAATAGTTATGTGAGAAAATGTTTGGACAACTTACAATGAAAGGAACAAATGCTATCCAAAAATAAGCATTCCAGCCTGCATGAATATATCAGATTAGGCCAATACAAACATAGACAACAACACTCTAATATGTTATCATTATAAGATTAAATGTTAGCCTAGCCATCGTTGAGCTTAACAGAATAGCTCACCAGATACATTCAGCAACAAGAAAATGACCACAAATACCCAAAGATACCAACTGCAATGAACCAAGTGGAAGGTTAGTGATCTAAATGAATTTGATGTCTTAATTTATGCCAAAACATACAGAAAAGGTACTAGTTTTGTCCTCATTAACCTAATCCCGACAACTTTTCTGAAATCAACCTCAAAGGCACGAGTCATGTACTTGTGGAAATTGAACTTCGGGTTCCCCCTGCAATGTGTCTGCACAAGCAACGTTTCTTTCAGTCCCAAAGATTGAAGTGGAAGACACCTCTAGAAATGTTCTGAGAATTAAAGTGCATACCATAATGAACCCCGTTCGCATCGTCACATAATCTGATTTGGTCACAGATGCATAAAATTGCTTGAAAAATGAATGCTGAAATAAAACGAAGCCATAAGTTAATGTTTGGATTGATTGTTCAACTCGGCTACCGGAGATCATTTTACTGAAACTATGATGTTTCTGCACAAGAAAGTGTATACATTACATTTTACATTGAAGGTGACTTGACTTACCAACCAACCAAGTAAAGCCCAGTTTTTTCCAACACCCTTAAACCGGCTCTTGATAAATTCGTGGTCTTGGACATGGGTGACCTTCTTCTTCTTCCTCAGAACTGCAAAACAGAATATGGTTGATCATTGATGAACAAAGGAACATCTAAGTTGACATTTACAGGGAAATGAGTTTCATGATCACATCTTGCAGAGTGAGCTAGTTAGAAGCATTACCTTCTTCCGGATTCCACTCCATTTTCGCAATAGCATCTTCCCAAGCTTTCCATTGACGAATCTGATGGAAAAGATCAGATTTTTAACCCATGATGTAAACACCAGAAAAGCAAAAACAAGAGGAGATGTTAACTTACCTTGATTCCCCCAAAAACAATGGTCAGAGCACAAAAGGTCACATGTACGACAGCCAGCACAAATATGAATATGTGAAGATGATGTAATGCAGTTTCGGATAGCAACGGAACCTTCCCCTGAAACTCAAAAAAACATAGATCTCCAGTGAGAAGGCACTTGAAACAAATAAAGTATCACATTCAAGTGCATGACAGATAATGGTCGGTGAAAGCAAATCTCTTGAACAATTTAGCCCTTCTGGCTTCTGGGTTTCACAGGTTATGCTCAGTAATTTCATAACAAAGCATAAACAGCCAAGAATCTGAAGGTTGAAGAAGGAGAAGTAGTAAATGACCTTGTTAGTACAATAAACTGAGGAAGAGCCCTCGTTGAGAAGGCGACGGCCAATGGGAGAAGAAAAGAAGAAGCTCTGGAAATGGGAAGTGGTAGCTTCTTCTTCTTGCTTCTTACAGGGAAGCCAATGAGTGGCCAAGTTCTCGGAGATGCAGATCTCGGCAATACTGTTTTTCAACACAGTGAGGAGGAGAGATATAAACCCCAAAAGCATCAACTCTGCAACAGACACATGCCCAGTTCACAATTCAGGTACCATCAAGTTTCAGATCATGTCATCGAGCTCTAAGAAACAAGAACTAGAGCTAGAACCTTCTTTGATCTTCTGCAGGGCCTCGAAAAGAGGCTTCTGGTCCTTCTTCTTCAAATACTGCAAAAACCCAAATGAAAAAAAACATAACTTTTGCAGAAGAGATGCAAATTGGGGGTAGAGATAGTAACAAAAGCATGCCTTGCCGGTGTAGTGGATGATCCTCTCGACGGCGAGAGAAATGACGACGATGACACTGCAGACGGCGGCGACAATCCAGGTAGGAGTGTGCTCCAAGGTCGTTCCTTCTGCTTCTGACATATCTGCCCCTCTGGAAATAAATATCTCTGGTGTTGTGGCCTTATGGAAGATGAAGATTGGGTTAAGCCGTGAAGGTAGCTGATAATTTATGAGGTGAATAGTGATCACCAAGTGATCTGGTCTCACTGTCTGACTGAGATTGTAGGACTCAACAGCCCAATTCTCAAGTACCTATCAAACAAAACGACTGGTCTTTTTCTTTCTTAATTTAATTTGTATGTTTCTGGGTAATTATCAATGGCCGAGAATGGATGGCAGAGAGTGATTGGCTATAGCAAACTCACACAATGCAATAAATAAGACAGACCAACTGTTCTTTCAACCTCATAGTAGATGGTATAAAAAAATAGTCAAATTTTCTGATTTTAATGACCGGCTCAGTCACCGATGATTTTACTCTTCTTTTTTCTTAATTTGTTTTTGACTCTAATGGGAAGAAAAATCATTGATCACATAAATAGTGTGTGAAGCGATGGAAAGTGATGAAGATTGCTTCCTTATCTTGACAACCATTAATTATTCTCTCCACGTTCTACACGTTGCTGTGTCTCAAATGAGTAAACAATTGTATATTACTAAGTTCGATTATTGTTGTAATAAGTAGATTACCATATGCTTAAAAATTATTGAAGAATATCCCGAACTAAATTCCTACCTCAGCCCCCGAATCACACTATGCTTAAAAAGATCGACTTTATTAGTTAGATCTACATTCCCTACCCAAGGGACCACTTTAGTATATGACACCACAAGAGCAAGCATGACAACAGATCCAAAAAGCAGAAGAATCTTAGATTTGTAAGTAAAGTGGGTTCAATCCAACATTTGGGCAGTTTATAAACACATGGTTTCTATGATGAAAACATAAACTGAGTTCAAGTCTAGCAACCACCAAACATTCACATTGTAAGATTTTGAACAGAGTACAGGTCATTACGTATGATGTCTTATTCTTCCGCGGCACTGGCAGCACTCAAGTCCACACTGAGGTCAAGGGCCTACGTAAAAACATCATACCATTAGTTTACAGAGAACAGATGGACGTATCGAATTTCACTAATAAATGCTACATTTGTTTTTTGTATTTCAATGTAAAACCAAAACAAAACAATCTAGTTGGCAATCAGTCTCAGCAGAGCTAATACGGTAGCACTGATGTACTCTAGAAGCCCAACATATGAATAGAAATACATTAAACCTAGGCAGGGGATGATAAAATATCAAGGTTAAAGTTCATACCTTTCCAGTTATCATGGTATACATATTAAGCACATCAGCAACAGTTGATTCGAAGTGTGTTGTTGCATCATAACTCTGTTAAATACACAACAGGAATAAAATTAGTGTATATTACATTGCTAGTATAAGTTACAGAAATGAATACAGGTCTCAAGGGAGCATTCGAGAACATATATATAACAAACTCACCGTTGAGATGAAACAATTGTCCAAGGCAGGTTCATTTACTGGCTCATATCTGTCATAGATATCAAAGAAAATTTCATCAATAGGCCCAAGAAGGTCAATTCCTGGCCTCAGTTCAATCTCAGGTTGGTTGGTCTCTGCCTCGGTTGATACAAATGCAATAAACTTGCCCATTGGAGCAACATTGTGGGAGTATGAGCAGCAGAAAAGATACCTGCACAACCATACATGAATAATAAAACAAAAATTATAGCGATAGAACACAACAATGGTAATGTCCTGTCCTCTTGATATGTTGATTTGAAAACAGGTAAAGATTAGATGAACAATTGAGCAACCTTACTAAGCAACAACTGAAATATATTCTGATCCCAAAAGTCTAACAATGAACACAATCAACTATGTTCTTGCAAAAAGACTAAATCATAATTCACATGCCCCAAGATGAGTGTCCACTTTCCCTTTTTGTTAACTTGAAGAATACTTTAGTTGGTGTTGGACTTCCTCCTTTGTACACATCCTTTTGTTAGTAATTCATGTATAACTAACTTACCAAAAAGATATTCCAAAAAAAAAAAACTTACCAAAAAGGAAAGTGGACACTCATTTGGGGAAACTTTTAATAGAAAGAGTGAACCCTGAGTTCCGGATAGATAGAGGGGTATTCTTTAATTTAAGAATGAAGATATGAAAGCAGACTTCCTTAAAGCTGTCATTAAGAATATTCTTCCAGCTATTAAAAAGATAATAATAATTCCAGAAAACATAAATTTTCTTACCCATGAAAGACATCCCATGTTTATGCTACTTCTATGTTTTATTCCAATATAAAAATATACAAAATGTAACTGTGCATGGTGAAACTATGAAAGGAATTAAATCTAGGCCTGTTGATCTTTGGACGAAAGAAATATACAAAATGTAACTGTGCATGGTGAAACTATGAAAGGAATTAAATCTAGGCCTGTTGATCTTCGGATGAAAGAACACACATTTCAATATATGCAAGCAAACTTACATGTCTGATTTGTGGCCCAACTGTTTCTGAGGTAGGATAACCTGCACCGAATGAGAATCATCGGTGTTGGGAATAGGATGGCTCATAATCGCAATAGCCCTTGCAACCTTACCAACCTTCCTAACCTGTTGAAAAGATTACAGCTCAGTAAGGATATAAAAGAAAAGTGTCAAGTTCAAGTTCCAAATTCAATATTTCAGACTTTTCCCTAAATCATTTGAGTCCAACTATATTAGGTTTGTTAACTACAATATTCTTCACTTGATTCACACTTCTGTTAGAGCAGCCAATATAAAATTCAGATAGTTTATCTAACAGCCACTTGACTAAGCTGGCTTAAGTCCAGTACAAGTTTGGACTATTTGCGTTATATGAAAGCACTAGTTCACTAAGGCTAGAATGAACTGAAAATAGGTGTTAGAACTATCACCTTGTTGGTTAAGTAGGACGGATCACAAACAACTTTTTTGCATCGAGCAGTTTCACCCTCCGAAGTCACACCAGTTACTTTACCTTCCTCGTCAAATTCCACCTGGTAGCTAAGTGATATCAGATTTCATGTTTAGCACACAACTAAATGCTAAATGACCATTTTTCCTTTATAGGTGTATAAAAAATGGGAAGGCATAAAGGGTACAAGCATCAAATCTGAGAAATGTAAATACCTTGCACTCAGGTTTATTCAACATGTATGTACCACCGTAAACTGCGCTAAGTCGTGCAAATGCCTGAAGAAATAGAAAAATAAATCAACTGTCACACAAGTTCTCTTTAAGATGAGAGAGGGAACAGAGAGTCAAGGCACCTGTGGGAGCTCTCCTAAACCATACAAAGGGTAAATATAAGGTGATCCTCCTTGAAAACGGGCAAGAGACTCTGCATAGAGCTATTATGACATGATTGGGAGAAACCAAATCAGTTAAAAATTATATTGTAAATAAATACAAATTTAACAATAAACCACAAGCAGTTTTCACCTTCATTCTCTTCACAGTATCCAGAGCAGGTTCATTCAGGTAGCGGTCATCTCTATGAAGAGCTAATGCATGACCAATAAAGTCAATAGTGTTATCATCAAGACCATATTTTCTGCGACAAAAACAAGTTGGAAAGATGAATAACTTGTTATCATCTTGTTCCCCCATTGTAACATACAGATGAAGCAGCCTAGCTACTCCTAAAAATCCAAACAAAAAGATATAAATGTCACAAAATGGTCAACATGCCTCATATTAGAAAGGTGCATAGGCACAGATAGACAGACGTAAACATGATGTGCAACCATAAAAACACATAAACAATAGATACATGTGAATAAATAAGGGGATAACTAAGAGCTGAAGCACTAGTGCTTTCAGTTCAAAGAAAGTTCAAACCAATTGGTGTTTGATAACAGGGTCTCAAGAGCAAAATAAAGTACTTTTTACTATCCTAGTTACTACTGCATGGACGCAAAAGAAGGGCCACATTTAGAATATATGTACTGAACAGACAAGTAAATGTTCTGTGACTTGACAAAATGCAGAGATACATGCAAAAAAAGCAACAAGCAGGAGCTTACGCAATTAGTTCTTTAGTAGTCACTCTTGTCAAGTCCATCCCCTCATGTGTCTTAGGATCACTTTCGTCATAATCCTGAACGTATATGAAGAATTTGCGAGCACGGCGTTTCTCAAATAAACCCATAAGTGGGGATTTGAGAGCCTCCATGTCGGTTGCTGGGACTTTGTGCACCTATTGAAGAGATTGTATATTATAAAATGAATGTATGTAAAAGTCAGAGGCAGATAATCAGCAACATCTGAAGAAAACAAGTACCTTTCCTTTATTATACACAAAGCTTCCATCCACTGCTTTAAAGGAGAGATACCTTGTAACATTTGTATGGATGAGAACACGTACAAGAGTACCATTTGCCATCATAAACTAGCCAATGAGAATCAATCGGCAGATAAGTATACGGAATGGGAATCCATATGGTCTAGCAACCAAGACAAAAAAAAAATCAAGGAGAAGAAGAGACCTTTGGGATCATATCCACATTGTAATCCCTACTAGAACCAAGGTGTGCAGGGGGCTTATCATTTCCCCTAAACCTCTCCCAAAGCTGTAATTGTAGAATTACAAAAAAAACGTTAAAAATATATTAAAAAATTGCAAATATCCCTGTAAAAACTAAATGAAACTTTGCATAACCAACCTTAATAAGATTAAGTGAAGCAGATTCCCCTCCGTAATAGTCATTTCTGTCCATGTGCAAAACCTGGTTTATTGTATACAGATCATCAACAAAATAATTGTAGTACAAATAGATATTTGCTTCATGCATCAATCTAAACAAGTAGCAGATATTACTGGGAAGCCATTTTGGACTAAAGGAATAATCCCAAGTCTTCAAAGAGGAAAAGGAGAACCATGCACAAATAAATAAACTGAACATGGAATCTATGAAAATAACAATCAAAGGTTTACTGATAAAACTACTACTGATTGAAGAGCAATGATAACATGGCACCCAAAATATTGTTGAATCAAATAAAACCATCTGCACTTCCACTACCAGCAACAAGGTTAACGCCTTAAAGGTGACCAACAAAATCATGGAATAAACCACAAAATGATAATGAAGAGTAACGTTAGCTGATAAGGTGCTCCAAGCAAAAAATTCTGAATCCTCTAGGCATGTCAAACTTATATTTAAAGTAATACTGAGCGAATTAGGATCATTTCCCATTTCCATCAGTCAAGCTAAATAAAATCACATTAAAACATTGAAAATTATAAATTGAGAATTTGGTAGAATTAGATCATTTAGGTAAGAGAAACTAAACAACATCGGATCAAAATGCATAAAATCATAATTCGAGAACTCAGTAAGTCAACACTCGAAACAGAATTCAAAACTTAAATTCAAATCTAACAAACCAAAAAGGCAGGGTTAGAGCATCCAGATCGGTGAGATCGAGTAAGAATCTCAGTAAGCCAATACGATCTATAACAACAGTACAAGCCAATTAAAATTTTCAGAAAATAAAAAAGCACCGATTGTTCTAGTCAATAATGAGTCCGAGAATAGAAGACCTTGAGTCCATCGACGGAGAGAAGACCGCTGAGAATGCATTCCTTGAGACCAGTACCAAGCACTATCACGTCGTACTCTTCATCCATGGTGATTGAGATCAGTGATCGAAAGGACAGAGAGAGGAGGTTAGGGTTCGAGAGAGGTCAATGTGAGAGTATATAAATCAATGGATAGAGAGACGCTTGGTTTGACGATGGAGGCAAAATCCTCTGAAGCTCTATTAAGGACAGTGAGCTGATTCCACGGAACCAAGATGTTTTCTTCCTTAATCCAATCCTATATTTCCCAAAATGACCCTAATATTATGGATAAACATTAAACATATTATTTTAAAATTTAAACTAAATATCAATCGATTAGGGTGCAACAGTTAATTTAGTTTGAATCGTGTGTAATTTTGTTTTGTTTTAATTATTTATTTAAATAAGGTGAGCAGGGGCATAAATGACATTTCAAATAGCTCTTCACCTATTACGGACATCAAGCCCCGTAACTGTATCACGCGCGAGTTACTAAACAGTGACTTGGACCAGGCCCCTTCTAGAGGAAAAAGCCCAAAGTTCATGGGGCACAACGTTGATTGATTTTAAGCTAAATCGGACACAATGTTGAATAATTGTGATATCAGTTCAGTGTCATATCAAGTTTGGATTTCACGGTATTCTAAATCTAATTCTTAAGTCGAACTTCTATACTAAACACTTCAAATCAATGATGATTCGATTTCTAAGCTATTCCTGATACATATTCAATAAGATCCAAGAGCATCGTGACAATCAACCAAAGTGCATTCGCATAAAACTTTGGAACTGTGTGAGGATTTCCTGCCCATGCCACAGAGCGGCACGATCCGGATAAAGCTAATATGCAGAGAAGGGAACATTTGCTAATATGGAGAGACCCTTATATAAGCATCGACAAAGCATGCATGGGATGCATGCATAAAGCTAATATGCAGAAAATGGAACATTTGCTAGACGGCTTGAGGTTACACTTCAAGTGTGAAGCCTATCCAAGAGTCAAGAGGCTTCTAGAATCGGTGCATACATAAGGTAAAGACAAAACATATAAGATGGATCACTGGTGGTTACCACAAGCTTGGGTGAAACATGCATTTAATGCATGTGGTGAAGATATGAGCAATTAGGGAACAAATCGTCGCAACTTTCAAGAGATGTCAAGAACCAACGCGGCTCTTCTATAATGGGGTGATGGATCAAATTAGATACGATTTGTAGATTAATCTTGAATGTCCGTGAGTTTTTGTTAGGCGGTTTGCAGACTACTATAAATAAGGTATGCATGTCCAGAATTCATCATTCTCCAATTGTGTCTTGTGTCTGTGGGTCTATCTTGTATAGGAAAGAGTTTTGTGTTGAGACCCAAATCACTTATCAAATAACAACATTGACTCATTTTGTATCTTGTTTGTTCTTCAACTTGTCACTTAATTGTATTTGAGCTTCCAACCAAGTATACCATTTGGAGAATCTTGTACTAAATCTAAAGCACTTCACATTGATGATATGCAAAATGTAATATCTATATTAAATCTGATACTCTAAACCTAATTTATGCAAATTCTGTACTAAATCCGCCATAGCAAAGATAATTTAACACACAACTCAATAAATGTCGTGTTCGATATCAAATATGTTTCCTGTTTCAAGGTCCAGCTTCCATTCAAAGCATTTCACATCAATATGATTCAATTCTATGCTAGATGTGACACTTCAAGTCAATGATAGTTTGGTTTTTATGCAATTTGACACAGAACTCCAAATTCAATTTACGATATTAAATTAGTTTCGGATTTCTAGCTCGAACTTCCATAGGAAGCTCCTCAGGTCATTGATTATTCAATTTTTACTCAACATGACACAGCAAGTTCAAATCTAGTAAAAGTGCCTCCATAGGGATTCAGTCTACGCTCCAAAAGAGATATCACTTCAATTGCAAATTTGGCTACAAACGAAGTCAGAAAATCAATTAGCGGAAATGAGCGAGAAATTGCATACGCAGGATGACGAAGAGCTAGGTTCTTCCTGATGCAAGAGAGGCGGTGATAAATGTTGATGGTTTTTCTTTTATATATATATATATA
>JAYMSW010000120.1:0-30019 GCA_036897725.1 Erodium texanum
CTTTTGTAGGCTAGATAGGTGTTGTAGTTGGTTGCAAGATTTGTTCTTGCTTGGTGTTGTAACTTGCAAGATTAGTTATTGTGAGACTTTGTAATTTTTACTATAAGTTAGTAAAAAGGCCGAACTCTAAGTGAGTTATTTAGGGTGGACGTAGCAACTCTAAGGAGAGTTGTAAATCACGTATATCTTTGTGTTTGCTATCTCTTCCTTCGTCTTATTGCTTGTTTAATTTCCGAAATTATTGTTTTAAATTGCTATATTTGTCATCAATCTATTCACCCCCTCTAGATTGATTCTTTGGGACCTAACAGTTTCAACCAAGGTATGCCTATTTATGAAAAATATTCGGTGATTCATGTCCTGGCTTTAATAAGCTGATCTTTTCTTTTGAAAATGATTCATACCTGCATTAACATGTTCTCGGTCTGCAGTCAAAATGAGAGGAGTCCCATTAAGAAAGCTTTGGTTGTACTATTGAACTTACCCAGTTGCAATTTTGCAGGAGTTTTAAGTTGACTGAGTTTGAAGAACCATGCGGTGTGGGTATGATGGATGATCCTTTTTTTTCTTTTTCTCTGTACCCCTTCATTAATTTTCCAGCTCACAGTGATCCCTTATTGTGTTAGATGCTATATTAATGTTTTTGAAATAGTTTTGTATGAGATTCTCCTGACAAAAATGCTGACTGGGGTGGGGTGCTTGCCTACTCTAATCAAAGATGAAAGATATTCTATAATCATTTACATTATTTTAATTTTTTACTTTTAAAGTTTCTTTTAGACATTAATAATTTGATTGTGCTTGTGAACAGGAGTTGAAGTTTCTGTTGAAGATATTGAACAGGCTTTTAATGTAATTTTCGAAGAAAATAGAAGTTCTATCGTGGAGCAGCGATATAGAACTAATGGTGTATATTTATCATGACACTAATCGTCTGATTTGTTTTCTTCTTGTCAAGTGCAGCAGTGCTTTGTCTTGTTACTATAGTGCAAACGTCGCATGTTACTTCGCAATATATGTGCTGTAAATTATTAACCCAAACGGTGATTGGATTCCAAATATGAGTAGCATTGTATGATCATGTCAAATCAAATCATTTGAGCTTGGGATGTATCTTAGTACATGGTTGCATGTGAGATGAAAGGTCAACAGTAAAGGATAAAATGTTTTAAGATAAAGATCTTCTATTACAATTTATTTTTGCTGTTATAAAACTTCTGGATTTTGCCACATGTCTAAAGTTCCAGTGGTCTGATTCTTATTGAAGTTGACAATATATTATTTTGTCTCTAGTGGGTGATTTATTTGCGCAGATCCGTAAGAAGCTTCCATGGTCTGATCCAAAGATTGTTAAGGTGATGATCGGCATAGTTTTATCACTTATTTATACCCTTGGACTAGTCGTACTCTTAATTAATTGGATGTTTTTTTTGGTATGAATTTTCTGTTTTTGGTGGCATCTTTAACAGCAACTTGTAGATGCAAAGTTATACGAACTACTCGGTGAAAGGACTGCAGCAGATAATGAAAAACCTGTGAAGAAGAAGAAGGAGAAGCCTGTTAAAGTGTAGGTGAGATGACTCTTCTGTTTGAACTTATCTGAATTCTTGTGAAAGTTAAGCTGATTCTACTCCTTTCATGTCCATTTGTGCAGGCTAAAACTGTTGCTGTTGTAACTCCAGAACAGCCAGCTGAAGAAGAACTTAATCCATTTTTGATATTCCCTAAGCCTGAGGAAAATATCAAGGTAAATAAATACCCAGATCCCATAGCGAGTGGCCACATTTAGAATTTTCAGTTGTCCTTTAATAGTTTCCATTACTAAAACTTGATGACTTGTAATCAACAGATGTATGTTCATGGATTCAGTATTTCTGAAATAGCCAATTGCTTAAGCATTTAGTTATGATGCTTTAACAGGTTCACACTGAGATATTTTTTAGCGGGGGTTCTGTGATTAGATGTTGCAACAAAAGAGAAATGCTTGAGAAACATTTAAAAGCAACAGGTGGTAGGATTTTCACTCGTTTTCCTCCCGAACCAAATGGGTACTTGCATATTGGTCATGCCAAGGTAATCCATAATTCAATTTTGAATTTTAAAATAACTTTTTATGTTTGCTAGGGTTAGTTAATACGTTTCTTATATACAGGCTATGTTTGTTAGCTTTGGCTTTAGCACAAGAGAGAGATGGATGCTGTTATTTGAGGTAAGCCTTGCTCTTGTAATTAGCGGTGTGATCTTTTATTTAAAATATATATTGAGTTATACTGTTGAGTATTTCCACTACTGTTTTTTTTTTTGTGATTAATAAATGTTTGGTTGTTAAAGCAAGTGTTGCTTGTAGTTACTTATTTACATTTAATATAATTTGGTCAGAGTTCCTAATGAGCAGCTATAGGTTTTTTTAGCTTATTTGAACTAGGAGACTTTCATCTTTATGCACTAACAGTTATCTATTTAAATCACTTCCAATTTCATTGTTGAGTTTACATATAAGAAGGGTAAAAGATATCGGAGTTAACTTTTGATTTTAATCTCAATTTTCACCATGTGGCACTTATAGGTTTGATGATACAAACCCAGAGGCTGAGAAAAAAGAATACATTGAAGAAATTGTCCAGTGGATGGGCTGGAAACCTTTCAAGGTATAAATCTATGAGTCATGTTGTTCTGCAGCCTCTGCTTTAGATTTGACAACATCAGTTTTAAGTTGAATATCTTAGCTGCAGATCACATATACCAGTGATTATTTCCAAGATCTGTATGAGTTAGCTGTGGAGTTAATACTAAGGGGCCATGCTTATGTTGATCACCAGGTTGTTCAATTGTTAGAAATGTTGTGAACTGTTTGGAATCTTTGTACATACCTCTATGAACTGGGATTTTCTATTTCTGATTTAGAACTTTTCTTTTGCATTTTTGGGCATTTGCTTACCTTTTTACTAACTAACATGCCTGAAAAAGTTAATGAAGTATCCCCTCGTTATAGACACCTGAGGAGATTAAGGAGTATAGGGAAAAGAAGGTGAACAGCCCTTGGAGAGATAGACCAATTACAGAATCGTTGAAACTTTTTGAGGATATGAAGCAAGATATGCAGTGACAATTTTAATATGTACGATCTTATAGCTTATCGTATAAAGGCAAGTCTACCTATAAAGTGTTTTTGTTTTCTTTTCTTTATATTTATCTGGTACTAACATGGTTAGTTTTCTCGTCCAGTTTACTCCCCATCCACATGCAGGAGACAAGTGGTGTATCTATCCGAGTTACGATTATGCTCACTGCATTGTGGATTCGCTTGAGAACATCAAACACTCAGTATGCTCCTTTTACTCGGTTTT
This sequence comes from Erodium texanum, assembly GCA_036897725.1. Taxonomy (NCBI): domain Eukaryota; kingdom Viridiplantae; phylum Streptophyta; class Magnoliopsida; order Geraniales; family Geraniaceae; genus Erodium; species Erodium texanum. The sequence continues at coordinate 3,348 of JAYMSW010000120.1, forward strand.
ACTTTAATTTGTATTATTATCTAATTGCATATTTCTATAATGAGCTCAAAGTTTTATTTGATGAAATTTTTATCTGTGAAGATTTTCATCTAATACAAATGTCTGCAAAAAACATATTCCGTAGTTTGATATATATATGGGTTAGCAATTCCTTAAAGGGGTGGGAGTTGTGTCGATATCCATTATCAACTAAACTTAGCGGGCTTAATTCAATTAGTTAAGTAAACATAAACTCTAAGTTCATTATAACCATATTCGGCCATTTTCTATGATTGCAAGAACTTTCAAGTTCTATTCTGATGCACCCACCACGCTGCCTGGTTGGCAATGCCAGCTGCCCACCATCTTTAATTGTTTCTTACAACCAATTGTTTCATTTTTTGCATGTAGTTGCTGTGTATCTTTATAGATTCTTTCCATTACTAAAACTCAATGACTTGCAACCATCTTTAATTATACTTGCAGCTTTGCACTTTGGAATTTGAGACACGCCGTGCTTAAAAATATTGGTTGTTGCATGCACTGAGCCTTTACCAGCCTCATGTATGGGAATACTCGCGACTGAATGTCACTAATACTGTAATGTCAAAGCGAAAGGTCAGCCAGAGATTGCACACTTTTGGATGAAATACTAAAACACTCATAATGCTTTTCTGTGATTCATCCCAATTATCCGAACTGTGGCATGTGGTTGCAGTTGAATCGCCTTGTGACAGAGAAGTGGGTAGATGGATGGGATGATCCTCGTTTAATGACACTAGCTGGTTTACGGCGTAGGGGTGTAACTTCAACATCAATAAATGCATTTGTTAGAGGAATTGGAATCACCAGAAGGTGCGGTTCATACAATTTAAGCATATAGTAAAATGATATCCAGGTTTATCCACTATCTAATATCTACGATCATAGCATTTTTCTTGTCTTGTAATGCCGTGATTGTAGTATTATTCATTTGAGTCATCTTGAGTATCACATATGAGAGGAACTGAACAAAACTGCACCGCGCATGATGGTTGTCACACATCCACTCAAGGTGTGCATCCTATTTGCATTATTTTGCTGCAGGATTTATCATATTGCAAATGATCATTTGTTTGCTTCCAGGTTGTCATTACAAATCTTGAAGCAGGCAAAGTAATGACTCTTGATGCTCAATCAGAGGATGCATATGCCTTCTACAAGGTACTGTGTTTTCAAGCTTAAAATCCCAAATTTATATTTTTCACAAGTTATAATTTTTTGTTTAGCTTGAACACTGCATCATGTTCACTCTGGTAATGATTCTATTATTCATTGTTTTCTTAGAAAAATGCTATAGTAATTTTGATCTTGATATGCACATTATTTCGTGAACTTCAGTAAATTTTGGTTCATGCTTTGATACCTTTTATTGATAAAATCAGGTCCCACTTTCAAATGTTGTATGCATTGAGCATACTGATTTTCGGATGAAAGATTCGAAAGATTACTATGGTCTTGCTCCTGGTAAATCTGTTCTACTCAGGCATGCATACATTATAATTTTATGTGACTTGTGCTGATCTGCGTTCGATCTTCGATACCACTATTCTTCTTACTTCAAAAAGATATCAAGTTCTCCTTTTCATGTTTACAGATATGCATTCCCGATAAAATGCACAGAAGTAATCTTGGCTGATGATAATGAGACTATTCTTGAGGTCCGAGCAGAGTATGATCATGAAAAGAAGACAAAACCAAAGGTGGTTATATCATTCTAGAATTTGATTGTCCTAAATGTGAATTCTGTCTGATGATTGCAAAATGAAATTGTTGCTTGACTGATAACAGGGTGTTCTTCACTGGGTTTCTGAACCTTCCATTGGAGTTAAGCCGCTCACGGTGGAAGTCAGATTGTTTGACAAGTTGTTCCTTTCTGAGGTTGTAGCAACTATTTACTGACATTAGAACTTGCATACTATATCCCTTCATGAAAGTATGATGAATTCTTATGAGCCCTCTCTTTTTGCATCAGAATCCTGGTGAACTTGATGACTGGCTCGGTGATCTGAATCCAGAGTCCAAAGTGGTAATGTCCGGTGCATATGCTGTAACTGCACTCCAGAACACTACAGTTGGGGACACATTTCAGTTCGAAAGACTTGGTAGGTTCCACTACTTAAGTCCTCTCAAGTAGGGCCAAGTGGTAAAGAGTTTGTCTCTACTTAAGCAAGGTCTTGACTTGGTAGTTTCAGTGAAGTCAAATCAGTTTCTGCGTCAATAATGTTTGTTTGGTAATGGCTAATGGGTTGTTCCTTCTGAGTTTGAGGGGCCACTTTACAGTCTATGATGTACTGATTTTACTTCATTTATTGTTTCCATATTTTGTAGTTAGGATGGTTCTGTTACTTCTGTAGTCTTTGGATTCTCATGCTATTTCTCCATATAATCTGATTTTATAAATGGTAATTTCCAGGATATTTTGTGGTTGACAAGGATTCTACATCTGAAAAACTTGTATTCAATCGGACAGTCACTCTTCGAGATAGCTATGGTAAGGGCACAAAGTAGGTTTCAAGTGCATGGAGATGGTAGATATCTCCAGTGGGAAGCAGCTGGAGCAAACAATACTTAATTTTGTACATCATATGTGGAAGAAACCAACTGGAAACTATACCAAATTTTCTCTGGTGCTTCTCATATATATTCAATTTTAACTGTCATTAATATCTGATGTGGTTGATATTAGGTTTATTATTTACTCATTTCCAGTAAATTTTAAACCAAAAATTTGTAATGTTTGTGCTCTAGTGTAGTTTCAGCAATTATTTCCACTGTCACAGCAGCCAAAGAGAGCTCCATTTGCATGTGTTTCATTTTGCTCTCTTATCACAGGTGTTGTTGCACTTGTTTTCTCAGGCTCCATCAACACCCACCATGCAAGTGGTTGAAAAGTTTGCCTTATTGAATAGCATTAAGGTGAATGATCTCATGGCATATGGTTGTGCACGTTCGTACACCACTAGACCCGAGAGAGTCTCAGTGAGTTTGTTAGTGGGAGATGGTTAAGGAAAGTCCCTCACAACAAGCCAAAGAATCTTCTGCTTTTCCTCCATCCATGTGATTTTAGTTTCCTTGCCAATTTCTTTTGTTCAACTACAATTTAGAAAATGTATTGAATTTATAATTCTTGATGCCGTTGGAGTGAGTTGTTTTGTGTGGGTTCCAAATGCACTGTTTGCCCTATCTTTTCTGGTAGTGCTTGGTTGAGATTTAATCTTGTTGGCTTATTGGTGAGAATATGAGTTTTGTGGCACATCCAGCTTTAACATCACTGTGGATTGACAAGTTGCGGCCCAGGTATCATGTAATGTCAACCGGAGTCTTGATTTGAAGTTGCACTTCATTGAACTGAACTTGAACATGATTTGTGTGATCCAGGTTTTGCTGCTTTGTGTTGGAAAGTGATTCAAGTTTAGCTGAAACACACCATCAGATTTCAAGTCCAAGACACATGTGAGCAGGAGCAGTTTCAGGTCAGTACAATAAATAATTCAGCTGAGTGCTTTAGATTTTGCTTTAAATCCACATTTTTATGGTACTAAAGAGAGACTGAGTTGAAAGGGGAAAAATTTATATTATCCTTATCCCAGAACCAAAACTAGGAACCGCATATATATAGCCATTGGGTCTTTTTCTTTTGCTTGAAAAGACCCATTATTCTTGTAGCAGTAAATAGTTTTTGGCTTTCAGTTCAGAGGCTCCACCATGGGTTTGAAAACTTTGCTGTTCATGAGTCATGAGTTTTGACGTTTACATGATATGATAGAGTTTGGTCTCTTCACGCTTACGTGTGACAAGGAAAGGTCTGATTTGATTGAGATTTTTGCAAGGAATTGAAGAAGATGAGTATCGATCTCTATCTGAAAGCTTTAGGTTCCAACATCACATGAAAACTCACCTCAGTGTTGCTTTGGTCACATGCTGAGACTTTTCCATGGATTATACCTTTGGCCAAGCTTTAAGATCCATCCATCTGTAAGTGAGCTTTTCTTTCCATTTTTCATTCTTCATTTGCATTTTCACTCTCTCTCTATCTATATAAATCTACAGAATGTGATACTGAAACTTAGTGGACTGACCTCATAGAGAACCTATTTACCGTCACGTGTGGTACTTTCTTGGAATGTCATGATTGGATGATTATAACTATTTGTTCTTTTGACATTGTATTCCAACCTAGTCCACTAGATCCTTCCCTATATTTTCTTACACTTGTTCCACATGTATTCGCTTTCAGCTTCTTCTTCTTCATTGGTTCTTCGAGCTTGCTTTGTTGACAATTGAATGTCCCTTTTGGCTCCTTGGATCTCCCACCAGTTTGGTTTCCTTAAATCATGTTTATAATTAATCTCTAATGAATCATTAGCTTGGTGCTTTGAAAATTTGAGACATGCTACAAGTTGTGGCAATGATTACTAGCATTAACAGGGTCGTGACAAGTCATCAAAGCTCTTCCTTTTCATGTGATATAGACACTGTAACTCAGCAGTTCTTTTCTTTCCTTTTCCTAACTACAGAACACACTTTTGCTTATGTGGTTATCACATTTCCAGATCAATCCTTCTTCCTCTGACTTGTCGTTTTCATTAACCCATAAGTATATGTTCTTTTCTGCATTTTCCCGTTAATCAAGCCTAATTATCTTAGGTCTTTGAGTAGCTACGTGAATTGGACTAACTAGACTACTAGCTATAGCCGTAGCCATTGCCAAACTTTGATAAAGGAATTGCATTCAAACAAGTTTTTACAGATCAAGACCGGCAACAGAAGCTTCTTTTTGGTTCATCGCTTGTAATTAATGACCTTGTTTTTAATTTGATTAGGACACTAATCATAAAGTTTGAAGAATTCAGTGGCTTTAATTCTAACTTTCAAATCCTATGTTGTAGACTTAACTTTTCTCAAAAGTATCTTTAAGTTGCAATAATTTTCTTGGACAGCTTGCTTATAAAGGTTCACATCCATTTCCAACTATAGCATAATGATTTGTAGATGCTGAGTTAGTTATAGAAAGTACTAGGATTAAGTAGATTTGTTAAAACTAATGACAAAACATTAGAAGATGCTAAATTGAGTTTGGATAACTCAAGGGTATGCTTTTGGCAAGATTGGGTGGCTCAAAGTGTGAGTGGGGAAGGACCTAATGGGTCATGGACATTACTGCCCTTTTGACTTTTTCTGCAAAATATAATAAAATCTTTCTCCATCAGATTCTCTACTTCAGCTGCTGATCTTCTTCTTCTGTCATATATTCCTTGTATTAGAAACTTAAATTTTGCATTCACCCCATAATGGTTAGTATCAAACTCCACTTGCATTAGGATTTTTGTACCTAATTTAAAGACACTTGCTGTTCTTAACAACAAAAGTGAAAATGAAAAAGATCTTTCTCCACAATTAGATGTGATCTTTAAAGGTGTCACTTCTCTCAATCTCAATGAAGTTGACTACACTAGGCACTCTTTGGTTCCATTTGTTTCCTTTATAGGGTTCAGGCATCAAGTTTTAGTTGCAAGTACATGAGCTGATAAGAACAATCAACAAAGAAATGATGGATACTTAGTTGAGCATTTCAAACTCTAATAAACTTTTGAGTACAGAATCGAAATCTATATTTTATCTAACCATAATCCATATATGCATCGTGAAAGTCAAATTTACCATAAACATATGGATTTGCTTTACAAATCCTTAACCTATAACAACAAGTACTTATTAAGTGATCAGATGATGTATTAAAATTCCAACTCATCATGTCATGAGTGTGTGCTAATCACTTATATTCCCATATGCTGCAGCTCCCTCAGATGCCACATCTCATCCATGTTCCACAGGCTATCTCCCATGTTGTTCATCACCCAATCGGCCGCTGACGTCTGGCAATCCGACGGTGCCATGTCATTGGTGTTTGCCACCTCCATTGGAGCCAGGTCAAGCCCTTCTCTATCGTAGCTAGTGCCGTGAAGATAATAAGTGTCACTTAGACCAATTGGGGTTATATCGTCATTGTAGAGAGTAGTGCCAAAGCCATGGAAAGGAAAGGGGCTTTCTTGCTGCTGTGAAATATCTGGAACAGTTTGAGAAGTGCCAAGACCGAAAATGGGAGAACTGGGCTGAGGAGATGGCACTGGATCTGCAAGTGGTGGCAAGTTTTGATCCATCTGGGAATGTGGAAGAGTGTAGCTAGGAATTACAGAGGCAGAGCTGTGGGAGCTCATGTTCGTGTTTGTTGCTGATGAAGAAGATGAATTTGGAGGAGAAGATTGCTCCATCTTCTGCAGCAACCTCGGCACCCATAAGCACCTAATGGCTTCCAAGAACCTCTTGCTATTGGATTCAATGTTGAGCTGCCGAGCCTGTCTCTGTACCCTCGTCCTCCAATAGTTCTTTATCTCATTGTCTGTTCTTCCAGGAAGATGTTGGGCAATCTTGGACCACCTGAGACAATCGAATTTAGCTTATCAGTTATCATTAGCAAGGAGCTAAGTTCTTGCAGACGCGATTAGTACTATGTACCTATTACCCCACTTGGCATGGAGTTCAAGAATCAAGAGCTGTTCCTGGGGAGTGAGGTTTCCTCGCTTGATGTCTGGTTTCAGGTAATTGAGCCATCTCAATCTGCAGCTTTTTCCGGTTCTCTTCAGTCCTGGGCCAAAAATGAAGCGCAACCATTAGCAGAGAAGCCATGTCAACGGATGATTTGAATTGTGTGTAGAGTAGAGATGGTATGGTACCTGCACATTTGGCTAACATGTTCCAACGACCCTCGCCGTGGTGAGCTATGTAATGCGAGAGCATGGTGTCTTCTTCAAGAGTCCATGGACCTCTTCTGAGCTCTGCAATGTCCTCCTCTTCCTGGCTAGTATTGAACCCTTGCATACGTTCTGAGCCAATAAAAGATTAAGGACTGGATGCTGTGTTGTGTTTACACTAGAGATGGATTTGGAGACCAGAGCCAATAAAAGACTAGGTAGCCCCAACTGATAATGGAGTTTCTGCACAAGGTCTTGGGTTTATATACAGAAAGAATTGGATGCAACTCTGTTTTTGAGTTCCTGGAGATGGGTGTGGTGTGGGCCATCCAGAATACACACACTAACCAGCTAGGTGGCTGAGCTCATGTAGTGTCACGTGACCCACCACCACGGACCACCCATTCGCTGTCACGTGACTTGATCTCCCATGGAATTCCAAAGTGTTTCCTCGGTCAAAAGTTAATATCATTATCTAATTAATTACAGTAAACAATGACAAGGTCTTCTTCTCCTATAATATGTTGTAACTGTGTTCTTGAAAACTGATTAACGAGTCTTGTTCCAGTTCGTTGTCATGCTGTGTTCCTGGATTCCACACCCAAAGAAGCGTGCTTGACTGGACAAAATATATTAATTTGACTCTGAGGTTCCATTGATTATGGGTTCATTGCACGGCTTAGGAATGTGATTTGGATACAAAATAGTGACCCAACCTAGTACACGTGTTTGATACAAGAATGACAATTGGACTATTTCCGACCCCGCCTTTGATCTTCAGCTCCCAAGGCGGTCCCAAAGCTCATACATAATATGCAGGGGCAGATCCACGGGCCTGAGAAAGTTGTGTAAAATTACAGAACTTTCAATTTGATATTTTACGAGTGTAAATCAAAATTCGTATAAAATGACTGTTAAGATAATATTACTCAAAAAAAGGAGAGAGGAAGAGACCGTACGAGGGTGGTGGTCCTTAAGGTGTTGGATACAATGTAACAGAGTTTGAAGCTAAGAGAGAGAGCCCCTTCTATTTTAGGTACAATATCCCTAATCGGTGGGCACATATGCTTTTGTTACTATCCTATTTTTAGAAGTAAATAAAGGCTCTTCACATGTGAGTGTTAAAGCAAAGCATGGTCTACGGGTAAGTTCTTGTTTCTTAAGGACACATTGCTACAATAATTTGACACTTGCCATATAAAATCATTCCGTGACATAAAACAACTAAATTAAGATGTAATTATAAAACGGAAGTATAAAATCATTTCCGTAACATAAAACAATCAAAGTCAGAGGTAATTATAAAACGGAAGTATGTGTATGTAACGTGAAGTACAAATTTTACAAAATATGTTATTCTATATGTAATAAAAAAAATTAAAATATTATATATGTTTTTTAAGTAAAAAAAAAAAGAAAAAAGGAAAAGAAGTGTAAAGTACTTGAAGAGGTGGGTGGGTAATAAGGGACCCTCTCACATGTTCTAAGGTGTGAAGCAATTACCTACTTAGGTTGATAGTTTGACTCTAAATTTTGACCTAAATTGAAAGATTTGATTTGATTTGATTTCTGCATTTGTTCTTTCCTTCATCTTCAACTCATGAACATTTACCATCCAAGTCAATGACTTCATTGTAACTTATTTTGAAACTTAAAAAAACAGAATATTTTTCTCATCTTTTTTTTCTTTCCTCTTTTACTTGTACATCGAATTTGAATAAAGAATATATTACATTGTTGTGTGACTTTGTGATAGTAAACTTGTTTTCAAATTTTCTTGAAATCTTATGCATAAAAAGAAGTATTGTATGTACTTTCAATATTCTCTTAGAAGTGTAACAATATATTCTAGTTCTTCTTATCACTTTTGAGAAAATCGAATAGCTTTTAAAATTCAAACTAACTAAGATAATTTGGTACAAAATGTGAAAAAAATATATAAAATAAATTTTCATATTTAGTAATAGATTGGAACAATTAGAAACCAAATAATCAAGTTGTGAAATCGAAATAGAAAAATCATTTACTAATATATTTTAAAATACAAAAATTTATTTCGACATGATTTCTTGATGACACGACAAAATGTTAATTATTTTAAAAAAACGAATATATAATTTTATAAATAGGATAATCCAACACAAAATTTTAATGACATACGTTTAATTTGTAGAGGCATGTTATGAAAACGAAAGCACTATTCCATTTATATTGGTTCACTTATTTTAAGACTTAAAAAGTATATTAACTAAATATATCAATAAGATTTTCAATCATTTGAAGTGCAAATTATTACTAAAAGGTCCTAAAAACAGTCCCTTTTGAAAGGAAGGGGTGACCACTATCACTATGGGTCATTTTCTGGAGGAAAGTGATGGCCCAAAACAAAGTCCAAACAATCAGGCACATAGCTTCTTCACAAAACTTCAGTAAGCCCTATACCTTTATTTCATACTATACTTCTAAAGAATCGGTCACCAAGGATCATAGTTTATTTATTATTTAATAATCAGGCCGAATCAATAAACTCATTTATAAGATAATCTAAGATAGAAAAACAACTTACACGTAATAAACAATAACTTTATTATCTCAACGTGATCGAAATCCTAGAAACGTAAAAATAATAACTCTTCTAACTACAGGGCTAATCCTGACTACTGCCACTAAAATGTGGTATACATGCAAGCCTAAACATGTTTAGTTAATCATGCTTTGTTGACCTTAATCAGTCCATGCTTGCCCACTCTATTACATAAGAAAAATCTTAGCTTACCTATTATGGCCATCGCTACTTTCTTTTAGAAATAAATGAATCACTGTACTTAGAAATTTTGTCAACTTCGTGATTTGGATGTATGCAACTATCATTTTCCATTTTGTCATTTTCCATTATGACAAAGTTACTAGTCCTTTTGTAGCCTTTACTAATAATACACATTATAGCTCTCTCTTTTTCTTCTGTTCCAAGACTTGGTTTCATGTAGTTTTATTTGTAAAAGTTGTGATTTTAAATCCCTAAATCTATTAATTAGCTCTATTAACTCGGTTTGAATATATATATATATAAATAGATAAACAATAAATATGGCCCACGTTACATGTTGATAGCAACAAATTAAGGTGCATTATTTGTGTGAAGATTTTATAGTCGACGTCCTATAGCACAATTTGACTATATGATAGAAACTTGATTAGCAATATTGGCTCTATCTTTAGCTAATCATTAATTGCATTATTTACTTCTTCTTATGTTAGAAATAAGGACAAGAAAGAAAAAGCCAATAATAGCTAACTGCCAACATGGAGTTGGTAATACCGGTCAGTATTTCTTAAAATACTTTTTTTTATATATATGTTAGATTTTTCCTACCTTCTTAATTTGAGGGTGATTATTAAATACTATAATGTTTTGGTAAATAGTTGTGTTAAGAATATGTTAAATGATCAAGTAAGCGATTGCTATCGAATATAGTTAGTAATTTAATCAAAATTATAAATTGTCCAAATATATATAATAATATAATCGAGTGAATTAATAATCAATTTCCTCTTATAAGTTTTGGTTATGAAATATGTAATTATTAACTGATCGCAAAAACAAAATTATTGGTGTGACATGGGTACGAGGTTATACTTGAAAGTTTTGGGGAAACAACAAAAGAAAATCAAGTATTTAGATTATCTATATATATAAATATCAGTTACATATAGGCTAAGGTAGCTATAGTATAGTTAGGCCAAACTGAGCTTAAACTTGAATGTGCCAAACTTACTGAACTTGCACTTGTAAAAGTCCATTTGTCCATTAAAAGCCATGCTTGAAAATCAAAGCAAAATTGGTTAAGATTTGAATGAAAGATCATGTCATTCCCAAGAACATGCATGGACTTCTCTTTCTTTTATCTTGGTGGCCCATCAATGTGTGTTCAATAACTTCATTTCAATCTCCACCATACACAATCAAAGAAGAGGGTTTGGTGGCCCATGACTCCTTATATATATTTACTTGATATGGACCCACCAAACCATCTTCACTACAACCTCCACAACAGGTCTCTAGGGTTTGTGATTGCTTTATGGCAGAGTTTGAAGAAGGCTCCATATTGTTGGAGAGTAGCAATTCTTTTGAATCCAAAATGGAGTTCATAAACAGCCAGCTGATCAAGAAGGATGGTGGTGATCATGTTCATCATCACCATGCATATGATCATCATGATCATGTCATGGGTTCTTTCTCTGGTGATGGAAGCAACATGACTCCTACTGTGAACTTCACTGATCATCTTCATCAGATGAGCCTCTACCAATCTGATCATCATGACCTAAGTGCTGCTTCTGAGCCCACAGTTCACTTCTTAGGGTTTGGGGGTGCTGATCTCACCAGCAAGAAAGACACGTCAGCAATGCCCATGTCGTCATCACAACACTTGTTCAACTTTTCTTCGCCTTCTAGCAATAATAAGGTCATTACTACCTTAATTAACTTCTTTAATGCTTGTGATCCACGCATGTCTATATATAACATGTTATTGCATTGATTAATCAAGCATGTTAAATTAATATGGATTTTTGTTTTAATTAATTGCATAGATGAACTTGGGAGGGAAGAAGAGAAAGAGAAACAATAATGTTGTGGAAAAACCAAAGGAAGTTGTTCATGTTAGAGCAAAAAGAGGCCAAGCTACTGATAGTCACAGTTTGGCTGAAAGGGTACACTAAATTATTAAATATTTTCCCAAATTTATAGATCAAAATCAAGAGTTAAATATTTATTTTATTTAGCTTTACTCGATTAGCATGTAACTTATTTATTTTCGGCTTGAACTGATTAAATTCATAGGTGAGGAGGGAGAAAATAAATAAAAGGCTAAAGCACTTACAAGATTTAGTTCCTGGATGCTATAAGGTATGTGATTATATTCCTATAGTACATTTATATATTCCGTAACTTAATTGTGAAAATAAAAAAATTGTAATTAAGTAACAATCACAAATAAATATATATACTGTCTAATTAAATATTATTATGAACTAATAAATTTGCAGACAATGGGAATGGCAGTGATGTTGGATGTGGTAATCAATTATGTTGGCTCCTTACAAAATCAAATTGAAGTAAGTAATTAACAATCATTTGAAAGAGCTAATACATAGTTTTTGAGAAATGCAATTTTCTTATTTTTTTTTTTTGTGTACAAATTAGTTTCTGTCTATGAAACTTTCTGCTGCTAGTATGTACAATGATTTGAACTTTTTAGAGATGGCCGTCGACACCATACAATCTACGGATCATCAGGTACATACACCTTTTCTTATTCACTTCTGTATACTATACTCATCAGTTTTAAAAATTAAATTAACTAACTGTCTAAATTTATAATTGCTTAAAGAAAAACATAAGTATTTACTATTTATCCAAATATGTAATCATGTTGCAGGGAACAGAACCATATGAAGCATGGGCTAAATGGTGAGACAGAGACGTCAAAATGAAGGGAAAGATCATATATATTATGCAATCTTTGTTTGTTTTCAGTGCTTAATTAATATTACACAAATCTGCATAATATATAGTGCCGCCTAGAATGTGAACTTACGTATTTGTATGATTATAAATTTTATCATTCAGGATGTTAATTTATAGCTTTAAAGTAACTAATTATCTTCTAAGAATCTCTTTGTAGGTTGTTTTTATGTAAGAATGTATCTATCCGAAATGAATAAAATTTGCAGATTAATTAGTCTTTTTTTGCAATGATCCATTGTCTAATGATTTCGATAACAATATAAGAACATGATTTTATTAATGATGAATTGATTATCCATCTTATTCTATTTTAATAACGATAACGATATAAGGAGAACAGAGTTAAAAACTTCATACGAAAACAAGCAATATGTAGGAGATTGGATCCCCTAGACAAAATCACTATTTGTTTTATAAGAAATGAGAATTGTAAGAAAGTTTTGAATAAGTCACTCGGACGGTCGATGACACATGTTAGAGAAGTACATCAAATAGGGAAGTTCATGTTTTCGCTCTTTATGCTTTATCTTATATAAACGATGTAAGAGTGATTATTCTTAGTCATCTTTACTTTATATCTATTGTATCTTTAGATGTTTCTTTCAAATAATAAAATCATTTTGGTTCTAAAAAAAACCCGCAATTTCATATCCTATATTACGCCTACTGCTAACATATTTCTTAAGCTGCTATAATTAATTCATAATAATATCACTTATAATTTATGTCTATTTTTTTACTTGTAATTTATGTCTAATTAATCAACTAAAATATACATTTTGATAACATTCACCAATAAATATATGACATTTTTGAAAAGTAATTATAACATTTATTGTGAAACAATAATATATGTATTATTATATTTAAAATACACAAAATATATTGTAAAATAAATCATATTGTATGTCACAAACTTTTTACCTAACTTGAGTTAATTAATTATTAATAGACGTAAATTATCTGTAAATAAAATAATGAAAATAAATCTATTTTCTGCTGCGCATATAAATCCTCAAAATTCCAGTTGCAGGCGAGAATAGAATAGTATCAGGTCCACCTTGAAAAAAAATCCCAATTAAGAAGAGATGTTGCAGGCACTTGCCTCCTCGATGCACGTGACCATCCCCACCTCACGTGCCAGCTCTACCCGATTCCATCTCTACCGCCCACCGGTGGTTCCTCTTCCTCGGCCTCTCCGACGCCTGTCACTCCATAGACACAGTACTGTCGGCGTCAGGTGCTTCAACGCACCGGCTTTTGATTTCAAAGGGGGGAAAGGGGACTCAATTCAGAATTCGATTATTTCAAATTCCCTTTTTTTTAGCTTTCTTGGTGTCGAAAATGGGTCTCTTTTGATTGCTCAAAGATCTCAAATTAAATTTTTTTTTGCTGGATTCATATGAGGTATTGTCTTGTGTTTTTGCAGGATGAGTGAGTTCTTCGAGGTTGAGCTCAAAGTCCGCGATTACGAGCTGGACCAGTATGGGGTTGTCAACAATGCTGTCTATGCTAGTTATTGCCAACATGGTGAGACTATTTTTTCACTTTTCTTGCTTGTTGCCTCTCAATTTCAGAGCCACACGCTATTTGCTCATTGAGGGATTGCGTTTGTTTATGGTAATTGGGTTTGCAGTATTGGCTTTGATTAGTGCCAAAGTTAGCTCATTGATTCATTTGGGAGTAATGTGCTTTGGTTCGTAGAAGTTTGTTGTGATTTTCAAGAGTGATGGCTGATAAATTTTAGCTTAAAGGGTAGATGAGAACATTGTGATGAACCTTTCCGTGTGGGAAATTGTTAAAGCTAAAATTGTAGGTTTACACAAATGACAAATCCTTGCTTATTAGTGAGTTTCTTATACATGAATATATCATGGTTCTTTCTCTTAAAATGACTATAAGCGCTCACTATCCTAAACATGCCTGTTCTAAACTAAGTGTTGTTGCTTTGCTCACCAATAACACTCTTTAGCTATGACTGCTCAAGTATGTTATGACAAGGGTACATGGAGGAATTATTCTTAATGTTTGCAAAAAAGTCAAATTTTGGGATTGAGGGAGTAGTGTTTCAGCTAGAGTCTGAACTATGAGTGTACATCATATTAATCAGTGTTGGAGCCTATGTTCTTTCCCAAATACTTTTGAAGAACACTCTTTCTTCATTTGTGCTTACACATGGTAAAATGACCCAATCCATCTGTTAGGAATCGTGATAATGAAATATGTTGTATGCTACTATGCTCTTGCAGCATTCCTTTTGTCAAGAATGCAGAATATTTTATAATAGCACTTCTTTATTCGATCAACATTTTCCAGTGATTCAATAAGAAAAAAAGTGATTTTGTTTTCCTTATACACATGTGAGGTAGATTGATTTATTGCCTTTCAATACCTTGATCAGGTCGCCATGAGCTTTTTGAAAGCATGGGTATTAGAGCTGATGAAGTTGCCCGCACTGGTGATGCATTAGCACTCTCAGATCTTTCACTTAAATTCCTCGCGCCTCTGAGAGTATGCACCCAATTCTTAAACTAAACCTTTGCATTATTCATGTGCTCTTTGGACAGCTATGAATATTCTCATGGTTGTTTTTGTGCAAGCAGAGTGGAGAAAAGTTTGTAGTGAAGGTGAGGGTCTCTGGCTCCTCTGCTGTTCGTTTATACTTTGAGCACTTCATCTTCAAGCTTCCAAATCAAGAGGTTTGCTTCTTAACCTTTGTCATTATTATGGACTCTCTTGCATCATCTTAAGGATCTGACACACTTATGTGCTATTCAGCCCATTTTAGAAGCAAAAGCCACAGGAGTTTGGCTTGACAAAAACTATCGCCCTGTTCGCATTCCACCAGAGATGAGATCTAAAATTGTTCAATACATCCGCACTGAGGAGTCCAACTGATTTGAACTCTGATAGACTCATACCATGTTAAAGATCAATGTAACCTAAAACCTCGATTTTGTTGACAAAGGCTTCAAGATGTCAATCAAGGGGTCATTGGATGATTCCTTTTTTTTAATACAAGAGACATGTCTTTAGCAAGTGTTTATGATGTGTCTAATAGTTATTAATATAACAATCTACCAACAGGATCGTGGTTAAAAGAACACTCGTCCTGTGACAAACCCAACATTCAGACTGAACCCCAAGGTTTGACTATCAGGTGAGACTTACCTACTTGTATACCTCCTTAATTCTTATCCTAACACACAGCAAAAGAATATAACACATAAATTAAACCAAAAGTCCAAGAACATAGCGTTGTAAACATTATTGTAGAATTGCAATACAAAAATGGCAGACACAGGTGAGATCAAGAAGGTGATGGTGGCCATTGACGAAAGTGAGTGTAGCCACTACGCCCTTCATTGGGCTCTGGACAACCTCAACAGCTGCCACCTCATCATCTTCAGTGCACAGCCTGTTTCTGGTTATGGTTTTACCTATGCCTCCACCTATGGTGCTGCTCGTACGTTCTCTACCTCTATGATCCTCTGCATATGATATGTGCTTACCCGTTATGATCTTATTGTTTCTGAATCAGCTCCTGAGCTTATCAAATCTATGGAGGAGAAAAGGAAGAATTTCACTTTAGCTCTTCTGGAGAAAGCTAAGGCTATCTGCAGCAAGCATGGGGTGGGTGCATCCATGAAACTTGCATATACTTGGTGTTGAGTTTATGAAACTGTAAGTGGTTGTATAATGTAACACTCTGTGAGTGTATATTGATTCAGATTGATGCAGAGACAATGACTGAAGTTGGGAATCCTAAAGAAGCTATATGCGATGCAGTTGAAAAGTTGAAGATCAATGTGCTTGTATTAGGGCGCCATAGTCGTGGAGTTATAAAGAGGTTTCTAATTCATTCCCATTTAATTTTTCAGTAATTATGTTGCAAGTCAATATAATGCCCTTTTTTGTTCTATAATCAGCTGTTTAAGATCCGAGATTATTTCTAAAAAAAATTCTTCGTGGCAGGGCTTTTCTGGAAAGTGTGAGCAATTACTGCAGTGATAATGCAAAGTGCCCAGTTCTTGTAGTGAAGAAACCAGTCTGAAACAATAAGCTTAATCAAGCTCACTCCAACACAATAAGACCAGTCGGAGTTCTGATTCTTTCATGTCAAGATTGTCTGTTTTATACGTATATATTTTGGTACGGTTATAAAATTATAATTAAGAATAACATTATGTTGTTCTACAATGTTGGCATGTGTACATGTATGCAATTATGTGTTTGGATCAACCAAAAAACAGTATCAACTATTCTATCGAAAAAATCACGTCAAACAAATATATTGAAAAATTTCATATATTTGAATCTGTAACAAGAAGGCTATGTCAATAGTGTCTTGATGGTCCACTGAGTTCAAATGTGGCAGATTTTGAAATTCATTAATTCTCTTATCTTACAATACAAGTGTATAGGGTCATTAATAAAATATTAAATGAATTGGGTGTGATCAGAAAAATTATATTAGTTGAAAAGTCAAATTCAACCACTCGACACTGTCACTACAAAAATTGAAGTTCTTGATGCATAGAAATAGACAGATTCTCAATCTTATTTTACCACTCGATGATGGGTTTCATCACATTTTCTTCAACAAGTAAATATTCCTTCTTTTTCTTGAAAGCCAAACATAGAGTTGCTCTCCCTTTCTCGGGAAACAAACAAATTAATTAACTCGACAAACATAAAAATTTACAGTTGCGCCTCACTTTAAATTATGCTGATTATAACAATTTCAATTGTACATACAAACGGATCAAACAAAGATTAAAAGGAGATGATTATTTCAAAGTTAAAAGTAACCAAACATCGGCCCCTAAGCAACAATTTAATACTTTTGCCATTTAAATGTATCATGGCTCAAAAAGTTGATTACAAAAGAGACATTTTCAGGCCCCCACTAGGTCTTACTTGGTAAGAAGTCTTCAATAAGATTTGCAGATTTGGTTGATTCTCTGAAACTTTGTTGCTAATTTAATGAGTTGAGGAAATTAGGAGAAGACCTTTGAAAACAACCCTTTTGCCTATAGATAATTAAACCCTAATCTACTTACCTAACCATTGAAAACTAAGCCATCCCAAAACCAAAACAAATCATATTTTTCCAACTCATAAATCTGGAAATTTTATACTATGAAAATGAAAATCCCACCAAAATCTTCTGAGGAGGACACAAGTATATATAATTATAATCATCATCACATTTTGACAAAACGGACTTCAAGTGACAGAAACACAGTTCTTTTACTGTGTTGACCCATTATAGACCATCTCTGAACTTTCTTCATTGTTGTTGAGCTGCAAAAGATGAAGCAAGTGAGTGAAGCATTGAAGAAGAAGGTTATGGTGGCGATTGACGAGAACGAGTCCAGTTACTATGCTCTCATTTGGGTCCTTGACAATATCAAGAAGCCACTTGACAGCACCAAACTGGTCCTTGTAGTTTCTCATCCTCTCCTCACAAGTACTTATCCTGTTTCACCATCACTCGGATTTGCAAGCTTGTACTTTTCAGCCACACCATGTAAGTGTACATTTTAATTCATAAACGATCATGTCTATAGAGTCTTTGATCTGTTTACAATGATGTCCTTGCAGCTGTAAACATGTGTGACTCTGTTCAAGAGAGGAACAGGAAGGTTTCATTAGGCCTCTTGAAGAAAGCTAAAAGTATCTGCGCTGCTCGAGGGGTTTGTTCGAGTTCTTATACCAATGTCTGATTCGTTATAGTGTCTTTTTTTTCATCAGCTATGTGTATCAAGATTTAGTTATAGAATCATTACCTGAAATAGGGTTCATTGCTTTTGTGATCATAGGTAGAGGCAGAGACATATCTGGAGCTTGGAAATCCAAAAGATGCCATATGCAATGCTGTATCCAAGCATGATATAACCTTACTTGTTCTTGGTAACCATGAAATTGGAATTTTCAAGAGGTTAGTTCCTCTTTTTGTGTATGTTTCATGGATCAGTATCTATAAAGATAAGAGTTATATCATATCTGAAACAATATGAGTTTTGACATGACAGGGTCTTTGAGGGGAGTATCAGCCAGTACTGCCTCAAAAATGCAAAGTGCCCAGTTCTTGTTGTGAAGAAGGCAGAGTGAAAAGGGTTTTACCACTTTCTGCAGATCAAAATTACATATGTTTGTAATGTAAGATAAGAGAGAAAAGTGGAAATGTCTTGTTTGTGTCACTGTGTATTAGAAGCTGATCAAATTATGAACTTCACATTTGATATTGATTTTCATTGACATCTCGTTTGTGTTACAGCGTAAGACAAGATCAAGTATTTGATCGCGTCCGGCTAATAAGGTCTTTTAGACGTATAACTCGACCAGATATGTAATTAGATATTTAAATGAGTAAAACACTATGGTTTCAAGAACTTGAAAAAAAATCCATAATGGCTACTAAGTTACTGACTAATTAGCCTAGACCAACCAGTCAGGTCCCCGTGTAATTGTGAAAGAAAAAGAAAAGACAAGAAGCTCATTTTGGAGCTACAACATAGCATCAAGAATGTAAAAGCCACACTCCAGAATAAGAAATGAGTCATCAAGAAGAAATATCTAAGGTGTCACATGTAGAAGACATCTTCAAGTTTGACTGACAGTTATGACCAGAAAAAACCCGCCTCTGGTTTTCCAACTACCGAACCACTTAGGTGGTAAGAACTCAAAACTGTCTTCCAATTCTGATAAACCCTACCTCTATTATCACTCTCTATATATCAATGAATTATCCATGAACAAGTAGGCTACACTGCACTAGACCACTTTCTAGAGCTTACCCAGAAACACACTTCCCTTACAGAACTGAAATCTGTGTGCTTTAACCCTAAAACAGCACTGGTTGTGGAGATAAAAATGGCAGATTTGGTGGTAGCAGCAGGAGGAGGAAGAGCAGAGAGGAAGGTGATGGTGGCTATTGATGAGAGTGAGTACAGCTACTATGCTCTGATGTGGGTTCTTGACAATCTCAAAGAATCTATTGAGAGATCTCCTCTTGTGATTTTGATGGCTCAGACTCCTCCCAGTCAAAATCTCAGCTTTGCTGCTCCTCTTGGCTCTGCTCGCATGTACTGCTCCATTCCTGCAGGTTTAGCTTTTTAATACTCTTCATATCTTGCTTAATCTCTTCTTCTAATTTTGATTTTGATTGTGTGTGTTTGTGTTGCAGGTCCAATTGTGAACTCTTTGAAGGACAATCAGACCAAGGTCACAACAGCCCTCTTGGAGAAAGCCAAGAACATTTGTGCTAGCAGAGGGGTATGCTATTTTTACCTTAAAAACATTCTGTGGATCACTGAGATTGATTGATGGTCAATTTGTAATTCTTTTGTTTCAATAGTTAAGTGCAGAAACTATTTTGGAGATGGGGGATCCGAAAACTGCAATATGTAATGCAGTTCAGAAGTATAATATCAGCTTGCTCGTTCTTGGTGAGCGCGGACTTGGAAAGATTAAAAGGTTACTTCAATTTCATTTTTCCTCTTTACATATGTTCATCAGACATGTCATGAGCACCATTAGTATTGCTAATACAATGGCTACAACTACAAGTTTAGTGATACGATTTATGATTCTGCAGGGCACTTATAGGAAGTGTGAGCAATTACTGTGTGCAATACGCCAAGTGCCCCGTTCTTGTTGTGAAGAAGCCTTGAAGCCTGACTGTAAACTCCGTCATGGTTAGTTATGTGATGTAAATCATGATAAGCTTGTGTGTGTTGATTATCTTAAATCATGTTAAGTAGGAGATTTAGTTTCATAAAACTCCATATTTTCCACTGAATGTGAAGTTCTATTACATGTTATCAGAATAAAAGACATCATAAACTTCTTTATTTATGCAGAACATTACATTTTGCGTGACATAACACACAAGCCTTTCTTGAACAGAAACATCTGAATAATATGCATTATGCATTTTGTTCAACTAAAAATGCGATTAAGAGTTGCTGCCAAGCGAACTCCACCTTGAGCTAATCGCCAACTGACTATAGGCCAGCGAGAGAGGAAATAATCATCTGCAATAAACTGGAAATTAGTGAACAAGTTATAAGTATTATGGTTCGATCCAGAGGAAAATATTGCTTACCTTCTAGCACAGAGTCTTGATCTACGCCTTTATATGCCCAATCGCATGCTGCTTTGATACCTTCAGATGCATATCTGCATATATTTACCAAACATCATTGTCCTTTTTTGATAAAATTTTAAGCCCAATATAATTGTATTTGTCTATATTGTTTAGCTTCAGACATACATGTTTGGGCAAGCTGTGTCATTATTGCTACAGGTCTCCCATTTCTTAATCTGATCCGCCCATTCAGTCTGTAATTAACAAGTACCAGGCCAAAAACATTTCATTAGTGTGCATGAAACAGAACAAAACACAAGCCAACTAAGTGCATTTCAGAAACTAAAGTACCGTGATGTTTGTTTGAATTGCATCAATCAGATCATCCACATTGGTATCATAGAATCTTTTCTCAGATGTCTCGATTATGTCTGTATCCCAAACCTGCATAAATGTGTATCATAAGAGCAGATTGAGGTTGTATAAGCAAAAGCAAATTGGGAACTGAACTCACATGGTGAAGAACTGATTTCCTCTTGTACCAACGGACGTCAATGGTGTTGCCTCCCTTATCTGTTGTGTGACCCACATGAAGAGGCTGCATTTACAGTCAAACCCAATTTCATTAACCATTAATCCAACAACCTAGTACCTTAAAAAATGTTAATCCTTAGTCATATAATGTTTTTACCTGATGAATATCTCCCAGAAAGTGAGAAAGGAAGAGAAGTGCTTCTGTGAGGTTATCTGATAGAAAAAAAAACACATCATTTCATACAAGTTCTGCAAGAATAGGTTATACATGTAATAAGCATCAGGTCACTGGTTCCAATCCCAGTACTTGCGATATTGTATTTCCCTTTTTTTCTGATTAAAAAAATAAGATATATATGTTGAGGACACCTACAATCAGATTTAGAAGCAGCATTGGTGTTGTAGGTGAGAAGCTGAGTGGTGTAGTTGTTGATTGCTCCTGCAACACACCTTCCTGCAACTCCATTCTCATCCTTGCAATCCCCTAAAGAACAATTCGAAGCGTAAAAGAATTGAAACCAATCCAAGCACAAGAGAGTAGCAATGCAATGCAGTGAGAGTGAGAATCAAGATTCAAGACTCACTGTTGTAGCTGTAAGTGCAGAGATCATCAGGATTGTTGAGATAGTGAAGAGATCTCGACCAGTGGTAGCGGAACTTGATACGATCGGCCCACAAACACAAGCTCCCCAAATCGTTATCTGCATAACTTGGAAGCAGCTTCTTCACTGCAGCTTCTGCAGATTCACTCAACCTTGACTGTCACAACAACAAGAACACATCATAAACTTGCTTCTTGAACATAACATGAGTAGTAGTAGCAAGAAAATGAGAGATGGAGAGAGATTGGAGAAACCTGAGCAATTCTACAGACGGTGAGATGGCCATCGGTGCCCCAACCATGAATGTTTAACGGAAAGAGAAGCATAAGCAGTGAAGCCAAAGCCAAAGCCACCATGTTTACTCTGCACCACCCCATGGTTTTGTTCAATGAACCAAAATATCTGGGCTTTTTCTTGATTTATATGATTCAAGAAACCCTGAAATAGATGGTGTTGATAGCTTGGTGTGAAAGCGTGAATGGCAGCAAATCTCAATGATTCTATTTCAAGATGATACTTTATATGTTATATTTGGATCAATTTGAAAGTATCAGTTTCTGAACATTTTAGATTTTAATTAATTTCCTTTTCTTAAGTTGCAAATTCATGCACTTGATCACTTATACAAACAAAATTTGATTATGTTTTTACTTAGTCAACTATGATTATTACATTTTGGAAGAAACGGTAAGGTATATTAGGGTGATGTTCCGTTACGGGTACGAGGATTGAAAAGAAAGCAGCTTTTCGGCATCCTCGTCGTCTTATGTGGTCTGTTCCGTTCTGTTTTGTCAAAAGAGGAGAGTAATAAAGGCAGTAGATTCTTAAAAAAAAAGGAGAAAATTTGTTACTATTAATTGTTACGTTACATTTATATTTGGTAAAAAATCAAGCCAATAAGAAAAATAACGGATATTTTGGCATGTATGATTGTGTCTTTTTATTTTCAATTGAGTGTTGATCAGTTTCTGAATCAGTGTGTCCATGTTTGTGGGCCTTGTCAACCACATGCAGACTTGAAAGGACATGTAACAAAGTGCTTTCACACTGGGCCTAATTGCCCAACAAAAAGAGAAGTGCGTGAATGGGCTTTGGTCAGTTGTGAAAGTCAGCAATTGTGTTCACAAGCATATAGAACATGGGAAAACTCTATTCTCACAAGTAACAACCACCATGTATTTTCTCACTTTTGGTGTATATGATAAAGTTTATTTCACCCAAAATAATTCAGAAGTTCTGCAGATGTTAAAAGCAATGTGGTCGGTCTAGACAGGGCCTAGGCGACTGGTTAGACGGGGATTTTGATAATACCGGACGATTTTTCGAATTTGGTAAGTCTAGGTGGGAAAAGAGAATCGGGTGTTTAGGTGGGGATTTTTACAATATAGATCCGATTTTTGTCTTTTTGTGAATTTTCTTAAAAGAGATATTATAAATAATAAGAAAAATATATAGATTCTAATGAACTTTAAGACCCTTCCTCACTTTTAAGTCTTCCTAATTGTGACTCCTCTTAAACAAAGAATTTTAAATTGTATATATATATTTTATTAACTAGCAAATAGAAGAATGCAAATCCAATCAATTCCCGATTATTTCCTGCCTAATTCTCGATTAATCCTCAGGCATGCCCGCCCCACTAATACTAAACATTTTTTACAACCTGGGTTAAAAAATTAATTCACCAAAAATAATGTGAAAAGGGTTTACGGCTTGGAACATATCGGAAGAGAAGGGGAAAGATCATAAATAAATCGAACTCTTAACATTATGGGTTAGCAATGCTTTTTGCAATGAAAAGTCCGATACTCAATTTTTAGTAGGTCACCTTCTTATGGACATGAGTGAGGTTAGAGAAGCGGGATTTAAAATTCGATCACTTATTCGAGACTAAAACAAAATAAAAGTAAATTAGTATTTTAAAATTACAATTGAAATCAGATATTGAGTCAAGATAAAACAAGTAAAACTCATCTTATACTAACCCAACTACTATATATATATATAGTTGAGATATAATATGTGAGGTTGTTAGACGATTCAATTTCTACCAAACATATTGTATGACCAATGTAGGCGTTAGGAGATCATTTGTGGTGATAAAAGACTTAATTAGGAGAGACTCATGAAGGATTGTGACCATTCAAAATCTAATGAATTAATGAGATGATTAGTCAAATTCAAATGGTACAAATGTAGTTGTGGACGAGTTTGTTCCACAATTATGAACCATTTCTCCTCCTCTCATTTAGTAGGCACCTCTTTCCTCATAAACTTAACCAAATCAAACCTCATTTTCATATTGTGAGTGTTAAAAGTTAGGAAATTATGTGTTTTTGAATACTTCTATTAAGTTTATATATTCTTGTTATATTTATCCCTAATTAGTTTGAGTTTTGTTGTACTTTAGTTAAGTTAGGAAAATTATGTGTTTTTGAATAATTCTATTAAGTTTATAAATTCTTGTTATATTTGTCCCTGTTTTGTTGCAATTTAGTCAAGTTAGGAAAATTATTTGTTTTTGAATACTTCTATTATTCTTGTTATATTTATCCATAAGTTTGAGTTTTGTTGTAATTTAGTTTTAAATTTTGTATTATTTTTTACAATTTACCCCTAAACTTAGATTAATACTGTAAACTTCAACAGGCGGAAATCTCTTGGAAGGTATTAGGATATTGCTCGGTTTGCACCTACTTCTTGACAACCTAACAATCCCTTCAAATTCGGTAGATAGTTATTATTTTTTCTATTTGTTGGAATGGAAGTTCGAAGGAAGCTACAGGATAATAATAATTATATTAGATTTAGGGTTTGAGACTAACCTCATCCTACAAATGAAGAGTACCTCTCAATAAAAAAAATTGATTTTTTTGTATAATATTTCTCAAATTCCAAGTAATCACCATGTTAATTATTTGTGTATATTCCATCATCAACCTTGTGTTGTCACTACTCAAAAATTTATAATCAGTGTAAGGATGATTGATTATGTTTATAATTGAATACTAGTTAATTAACTAGAATAAAGATTTGATATTTGTTTTGAAAAGAAAGAACACTTACAAGATGGGTTCAGACCAGACAACCAGAGTCTTGAAGATTAGCTTAGCTGGGATTTTGTCTTGTAATAACATATGCATCACATGCCTTACTATGTCCTATGAATTATAAGTAAATTATAGAAATAAAGTTGATTGCTCCCAAAATTTGTACAAAAGATATTATACAAATTTTGGATTTAAACGTATAAATATTATTTATATAAATTAATTAATTATTCAATTACAAAGATATACATAATTTGAGTAACAAGTTTGTCTATTTATTACGATTATATAATGTTTTTGGTTATCTAACTTTTTCTAATATATATATATTAAAATTATATAATCAAATAACAAGTACATACCTATATATCGTTTTCGTAGACCCATAAAAAAGAGAAACATGAAAAGAATATCCTATAGCATATATAAAAAGTGCCTTACGAAATTCCAAAAATCTTATTTTATTGCTTCAAGTACTGTAGTGGCACGTAACAGAAAGAGACTTGTTTGTGCTCAATTATTGTTGGAGCTTGATATGTCCGCCTCCGTCTTCTTATTCCGTCACCATTTAAGTCCACTTCATACTTTTTTATGTGATTGATTTATTTTAAGCAAGTTGTAATTAAAATTGCATGCATCTTCCAAAAATAGTACGCAGAAATAATGTCATAAGTGATTCGAAGAGATAAAGTTTAATAAAGCAGCTAGATTATAGATAAATAAATGTTATTACAGAGTCCATTCCTAAACCCAAAATAAATTTCATACCTAACCCTCAAGTGCTGCATTTGACCCACCGATCATCGTTTCACTCTTTGTTAATCTTATTTGTTCAATATATCCCTATTTAAAGTTATTTATCATAACCATCTACACCCATCAATTATCTTCATTTTTTCTTTTCTTTCTCTTTTATTTGTGAGCATCAAGAGAAACAAACGATCACTTATGTTGATTTTCTTGTTGAATTTAATAAGTTTTTTTTAAGTAGTTGGATTTAGAAGTTGAAACCTCATAAGTATTATTTATTAGAAGTACTTTATATAAAAAATATTAATCATTTATTATATGTATTTAAAGAGTTCATACACTATTTTGAAAGTGAGATGATATATTATATAAAACAAATATTTCACTATTAAAATAAATATATGTATAAGTCATGTTTGGAGTTGTGGTCATTTGCCAGTGTCTGGTACAAACAAACTATGCATTCAAACCAACCAAACACAATATTATTAATATTTGTGCTTTGCTCTTTCATACAAGTTTGTTGATTGAAGTTCAAAAATGCATAACTACATATAAGAAAAATTAAACTGTAGCAATCTGTTTGCTGAAAATAAGGTTTCAACTGTATTGATATCATTTTTTTTAAAAGCAATATTTTCCTATAGAAAACAGTCTCTCCAAATGATTGAACACTAAACAATATGGTATGGAGTATTTTACCTAGTGGAGTTGTTTATAAAAATTACTAGAAAAAAATTCATATTCACACATGTAACGAATGTGAATAACAAAATATATAAGAAGACAAATCTGGGTCCCACTCCAGACCATCTAGAAATTGTTTTTTCTTTATTTCTCGCTTTCCATTAAAGACAAACAAACACCATATCCACGTGGCAACATTCTGGTGGTGGAAAGCAGAAGGCTGCACAAAGGAAAGTACCAGGGTGCCACATATTAGGACCCGACTGCTTCGAATCGGCAACCACAACACAAGCGCACAGTAGCGTGAGAGGATTGGACCCTCCGTCGTCTGACTCATCTCGATTCCAGTATTGACTCAGCCGTACCTATCTCTTTTCCCTCAAAACAACCCTATCATCTTTCTTCCCCAACTCGTCTATATATACTCTGTCTCTCCTCCATTTCCAGACCTCTCTAATTTTCTTCTTCTCCTTCTTCTTCCCCAATTCGTCTGACCAATCCATTTCTTCTGTAATGGAGGTTCCGGTGCTTAACATAATCAGCGATTTCGAAGCTTTACATCAAAGTCCTTCTAATTTCTTAGTTTCCCAAACTGGCCTCTCCATTTCAGCCATCGCCAGAGTTTCCCACGCCCTCACCTTCTGGAAATGG